>JBBBDQ010000151.1:8945000-9200000 GCA_037127315.1 Ascarosepion bandense
TCTATTGTTCCTTTCTAACTAGCTTGTACTCCTCACTCTTTTCTAATTAATCTTTCTACATTTATGTAACCCCCTGCACATCAGTGGCATTTCTACCTTGCTCGGGGTGAAATGATTAAAAAAAAAAAAAAAAAAA
This sequence comes from Ascarosepion bandense, assembly GCA_037127315.1. Taxonomy (NCBI): domain Eukaryota; kingdom Metazoa; phylum Mollusca; class Cephalopoda; order Sepiida; family Sepiidae; genus Ascarosepion; species Ascarosepion bandense. The sequence goes on from JBBBDQ010000151.1 coordinate 8,945,137, forward strand.
AAAAAAATCTGTCCAACCCGTAGGCGGTGAGGATAATCTAACAAGATTACCTTAATATCAAATATTAAGTGGTAAATCCATTTAGAGAGCTCGATTGGTGTTAATTAGAGCGATATGAAATTTATAAAGGAAAACTCAACACGTCATTTCGATTGGTTATAAACTATAGCTCATTTAAATGAGTTTAATAAGCTCATTCATCAGATCCTGCAATATTCCTTCCATCTGGTACAAAATTTCTGCCGAAATGAGCCTTTTCTTAAAATGAAGAGAGGAATAACAATAAGAATAATAATAATAAACATAAAATTACAAACAAAAAAATAACAATAAAATTAAAGGGAAAGAGGAGAAAGAAGGAAGAAGGAAAGAAAGCAGTCAAAAAGGAAAGAGAGTCCAGTTCCAAATATTTGATAGGGAAAGCCAAAACCGTTGATGGGATCTACGGAGAACCTGTAAAAATTTAAAACACTAATCAAACTATTGACTCCAATAAAAGAATCACTAATGAAAAAAAGGAAGAGAATAAATAATTACCGAGGACAAACTTACTCAGTATCTATCTCTTTCTCCCTCTCTCTCTCTCTCTCTCTCTCTATATATATATATATATATATATATATACATATATATATATATATATTTTTTTTTTATAAGCGTTTCACCCCGAGCAAGGCATGTCACTGCCACTACTGCGCAGGGGGCTACGTAGAGTGGAGAAAGGCTGATTAAATATACGAAATGTCAGAGGGTGGGTGATAGGCGGGTAAGGATACCGAGAATGAGGGTTGGGTCGATGAGAGTGTTCTGAGAATAGTTGGGAGTTAGTGTGATAGGAGGTGTCTATTGACCCTACATTTAAATACCTGGAGATTGTAACTATCGGGAAAGCAGACTTGTGGAAGGGAGTTCCACAGGCGGGAAACACGAGAAAAGAAGCTGTTGGAGTAGAATTTACGGTTACATCTTATTTGTTTAACTGTAAAAGGGTGGGACCTAGTTGCTAATCTGTATCTCGTGTAAATTCGTGCTTAGGCGGCACCAGTGATCTAAGCTCATCGGAGCAGAAGCCATGAAAGTACTTGTAGAAGAGGCACAGGGAAGCCACATCACGCCGGTGAGAGAGCGGCTGCAGCCGGTCTGCCAAGTCAGTATCAACCACGTTACAGATCCTCCTTTGTATTTTGTCAAGAAGCCCAAGGAGAGCAGCAGGGGCACCCGACCAGATATGGCAGCAATATTCAATACACGGGCGGATGGTAGATTTGTATATGTGCAGAATAGATTCAGGTGGGAAAAATTTCCGGGCTCTGCACAGGGAGCCGACTTTCATAGCAGCAGATTTGGCAATGGATTCAATATAGTCATTACATTTGAGGTCCACCGGGAGTGTAAGGCCAAGGAGGCGCAGTATTTTACTCTCTGGGAGGCTAGCCTGCCCCATGCTAATGGGAGGTAGATGCGATTGTCTATGGTGGTTAGTTGATAACAGCTTTGTTTTAGAGGCATTGAAATTTACCAACCATTTCCTACCCCAAGCCACTACGGATTGGAGGTCCCTTTCAAGTACGGCAGCGAGGTTCACTTTGTCGTCCAGACCTGGTTTCTGATCGATGCGAGAGTAGATTGTTGTGTCGTCGGCATACATGCCAACTTGGGATCTAATGGTGTCGGGGAGATCATTAATGTAGATCAGAAAGAGCGTGGGACCTAGGATGGAACCTTGAGGGACGCCCGCGTTCGTATGGTAGTTTTGGGAGGCATGCCCATTTAATACCACCTTCAATGTGCGGTTAGAGAGGAAAGACTAGATGAGGCCAAACAGATGTCCAGTTATCCCGTAGCTCCGCAGTTTGCACAAGAGGCCAGCATGCCAGACCCTGTCGAATGCTTTGGAGATATCCAAGGCAACGGTTCGGGCTTCACCATTCTTGTCGAGTGCCTGGTATATGTACTCGGTAATGGTCGTTAGCATATCAGCAGTAGACCTGGTGAAGCGAAACCCGTACTGTTTGTCAGAGAGAAGCCCGTTGGCCATAAGATGCTGAATCACCTTGGCGTTGATAATGGCTTCGAAAACTTTGCCAAAGATTGGAAGGAGACTAATAGGACGGTAATTGGCGGGGTCTGAGGGTTCGCCAGAATTCTTAAATATAGGAACTACACAGGAGGACTTCCAACAGGCAGGAAAGCAGGAAGCAGATAGGCAGAGGTTATAGAGTTTAGAGAGGACAGAGGAGAGTTCAGGGGCACATTTCTTCAGTACTATGACTGGGATTCCGTCACCGCCGCTCGCTTTGTGTGGGTCAAGTTGTGCAATTATCTTGGCGACCAGCGAGGGTGTAATGTGGACGTTATTTAGTTGAGCCTTAGCTCTGAGTGGGAAGTCTGGTGTAGGTATTCCTAACGAGTCCAGTGTCGAATTGGTTGATAATCTACGGGCAAAGTATTCAGCCTTGTCGGCTGGGGAGGTGAGAACTTCAAATTCATTGATTAGTGGGGGTATTGAAGTCTTGTTCCTGCTGAGCACGCTTTTGCAGAGACGCCAGTAATCTTTGGAGCCAAACTTAGAGGATGCTATGCGTTGCCTAATTCTGGTAGCAAACGCCCTCTTGGCTTCGTTCAGTACTTTTTTACACTTGTTCCGTGCTGAGGTGAAAAGGCGCCTGTTTTGGTTCGACGAACAGCTTCAATAGAGCCGGAAGAAATGGTTCCGGTGGGCAATGGCGGCTGAGCAAGCGGGTGAGAACCAGGGGGACGAATTTGGTTTTAGTTGGAATTTCCTGGCCGGGATAAAAGCATCGATGCCAGCCCTAACCCAAGAGGAGACTTCGGAGGCACAGTCTTCGACAGGAAGATCAAAGACGTTGTTCCAGGGGACGTCGCAGAGGAAGTCTCTGAACGAGCCCCAGTCGGCTCTTTGGTAGCAGTATGATATTCTGCTGGTCTGGTTTTCTTGGGTAGAGTTAGTGCGGATTGATATGTTTACGGAGACTACGGCGTGGTCAGAGTTTCCGAGGGGGCAGAGTTGCCTGGTAGTGCAGGAGTCTGGGATGGAGGTAAAGCAAAGGTCGAGTAAAGAGTCCTTTCCGTTAGGGTTTTTAGAGAAACGCGTGGAGAAGTCCACCACTTGCGTTAGAGCTTGGGCTATTGAAAAGTGCATGGTGCGGATCCCAGCAAGGTCGGTGGCTGAGTTTTCAAGCCACTTGGTGTGGTGGGCGTTAAAATCGCCAAACACAAATATATGGGCAGATGGGTGAGAAGAAATGGCCCTGTCGATATTAGTAGAGATGCAATCAAGTACCGTACAGTCAGAGGAGGAGGGGGAGCGGTAGAGGAAGAAGAGATAGCTAACCGAGCTTAGAAGTGAGAGACGCAAGCACATGAAGGATTGATCAAGGGATTCAAGAGATGTGACCCTGGCTAGGGGGAGTTGTTCTCTGACATATACACCAAGCCCATGCATATGGACATTGGAGTCCTTCCTGAAGAGAGGAAGGTAACCAGGAACGAACAGCTCTGAAGAGGGGATAGAAGGGTCACGGTTAGTCTCACATATAGCTAAGATATCGGGTGAGTTAGTTAGAAGGAAAGATTCTACACTATTAAAGTTACTGCGAATACCTCGGATATTTGTGAAGGTAACGCAGATAGGTTTGGGCGATTTACGACTAGCTGGTTTAGGCTTGCTATTTTGTTTGTTTAATTTCCTGCTGGTTATAGTTGTGGATAGAGAGAGGTCTAGATTAGGGTCAGATGGTCGTTAATTGCAGCAGATGAAGGATGGTGAATGGCGCCGCCTGCAGCATAATGTGGCCTCGGGGTTGCCCATCGGAAATTCATGCAGGGACGCCCGTCCATGCGCGAAATGGCACTACAGGAACCCCGATATTATTCAACTGTTGATCAGAGCAGCATCTCAAGACGCTACGCAAGAGTTCGGGCTCCTAACTACCAGTCGGAAGCACCAACCAGGAAATTGCCAACCCGATACCCTCAGAATGAAGAGACATTGCCACCATACTCACCAACTGCAAAAAGCTTCCAGCCGAACCGACATAAAGGCCGAAAAGGAGAGAGATCAACCGGGAACCCCTTCCTAAACAAGAAACAAGGCGATCACCACTACTCCTGTCCAAAAGAAGGGGGTGGAGTGTGAGACCGGGCGATAGAAGGTACTATCTACTCCAATTAAAAAAAAAGAATAAATGTGTGACTGAAGTTAACTAAGTTTTAACTTAGTATAAGTCAAACCTAAATTTGATAATTAAGAACAATTTACACAAACATAGTCGCAGTGCATGCATTACAAGAGCGACAAGTAGAGAACTTATATATATATATATATATATATATATCAGTCTGTTCAAATCTATCTAACTATCTATCTTATCATCCGCAGACAGGTCTGTTTCGCCGTATCACAGCTCATCAGTACAGTTAGACTCCGATTGCTTTTTTACCCAGGATTGAAACCCGACCGAAATGGCGTCAATTACTGTCTGATCAAATCAAATCAATCAATCAATCTATCTATCTATCTATCTATCTATCTATCTATTTCAGTCTTTTCATGACTTTTCTATCTATTTCAGTCTTTTCATGACTTTTCTATCTATCTATTTCAGTCTTTTCATTACTTATTTATCTATCTATTTCAGTCTTTTCATTATCTATCTATCTATCTATCTATCTATCTATCTATCTATCTATCTATCTATCTATCTATCTGTCTATTATGATTAGTTTCTTTAATTTCTTTTTTTTATATCTGCAGTGTTATCTAAATTGTTCAAACCAATGAGATATTATGTTCCTCATTTGTTTTCATTTTGCTCAAGACCTAGAAAGTAAAAGAAAAAAAAATTTATCCAATCAGGAGACAAACAAAAGATAAGGAATTTTTTAACTTTTTTTTTCTCCCAGAGAGGAACGCGAGAAGAATTGATCCAAATAAATATCTTAAGCGCTTTCATTTCTTCATGACGCACAGCAAGATAAAATGTCTACTTCTCGTCAAAGTTTCGTTTTATCTCACTGTGTTTTTTTCCATCATACTCAATGACGGGTTGAATAAACAGATTAAATAGCTAAATAATTTTTTTTGTATTATTTATATATTGTCAGAAATGTTCTTTTGTCATGGAAAAATGAGTAGAGCCAGGCATTTTGATCTTTTCTGTTGTTTCATTACAAATAGATTAAAGTTTTTTCTTGTGGTTAACTATGTTTATACTAGCAGTACAACCCGGCGTTGCTCGGGTGTAATGAAAGCTTTAAAACTAATCCATGGTCCTGGAGCTCAGACTATTTGGACGTTGGCACGAAAGACTAAAAAGCAATAGTTGTTTCCAAACCGTATACTGAAAGAAAAAATGGTTGTAAATCAAATTTTGTTTTCCTGGTATCGATATCAAATTTTCTGCACTATTGTAAGAACTGCAACCTTGAAATTTCTGAATATCGTTTCTTATGTCTTTGTCTATGAGTGTATCAAATTTGATTAAAATCGGACTACTTCTTCTATAACCAGATTTTTTCGATTATCGATTTTCGATATTTATCGGTGGTATCTCGACACAAAACCTAGCTAAGAACACTCGCAGGCGCTTATAGTACAACTGTGTAAGTTTTCAAGAAAATCAGTTCAGCCGTTTCGGAGTCTATAGGTAACGGACACACACACAGACACACAGAGACAAAGTTCCATTTATAAATAAGTTTAGATATACATTAATCGTTTCACTCCAAGCACAGCGGTACCGCCACTGATGCAAAGGGGTTACATAAGAGAGTAAAGTATTGGGATAGAGGAGAGTGAAGAGAAAGACTGACCAGTTAAAGTTGTTGTCAGAGAAAGGGTAGGTAAGGGAACACAGCTGTGAAGACAGTTGTGAAGGTAGAGTTAAAGGAAAAGAAGAAGATACTCGGGGTGATGTAGAAAGGACTGGAGTCAAGTAAATAAGAGATGGGAATTGACATTGCATTTAAATTCCTGGACGTTGTAGCCTTCAGGAAAGCAAGTATATGGAAGGGAGTTCCACGGGCGGGAAGTGCGAGAAAATAAGCTGAGAAAATAAAATTGTAGGCTGCATTTGGTTGATTTAATATAAAAGGATGGGACCTTGTTGTCAATCTGGTTGCACGAGTAAATTCTTGTGGAGGGGGCACCAGTAACCTAAGTTCGTCGGAGCAAAGGCCATGGAAATATTTGTAGAATAGACAGAGGGAAACCACAAAGAGGCTGGAGTAGCGCTGCTAGGTCGGGACCTATCAGTTTACAGATTCTTCTTTGGAGCCTATCGTGAACACCGAGATGAACACCAGATATGACAACGATATCAATTCACCCTCTAAGATACAAAGACCTACTCTGACTGAAAGAGACTGAGAATACTTTAAAAGTAACCGGAAGTCTAATGGAAACCTAAACAGGAAACAACATCTACGCCTGTAGTCCTGTCGAAAAAAAACAAGAAAGTCACGAAAACTGGACGATCGGTGAAGGTGTCTACTCCGAATGATGAGAAAAATAAAATAAATAATTTTAAATATTATTTCGGTGTTCAGTTGTAGCCCATACGTCTCCAGTTGAGCACAATGGGTAAATTGTCGCCATTTTAGATTTTTATTTTCGCGCGGCGCGTTGTTTACTTTTGATTTTGTTGACTGCACAGTATAGCAGGGTCAGTTGGGCACTGTCTGTGAGATAAAGAGCACCATGAGTCAATGGATATCGACTCGGAACAAGAAATCGGGGAGGGGAGGCGAGTTTGAATTTCCAGTTGAATTCGTTGCATTCACTTACGCACAAATATCCAGATTTTCACGAGATACAAGATTAGCAACTAGATCCCACCCTTTTACAGTGAAACCGATAAAATTCAACCGCAACTTCTACTCCAACAGTTTCTTTTCTCGTACTTCCCGACTCTGGAATTCCCTTCCACATGACTGCTTCCCCGACGGCTACAATCTCCAGGAATTTAAATGTAAGGTCAATAGACACCTCCTAACACACTAACTCGCTTCCATTCTTTCAAACACTCTTCCCATCCTCCCAACTACCTATCACCCCACTTCTAATATTTTCTATATCTACCCACTCTTTCTATTTACCTCCCCCTATGTAGCCCCAAGTGCAATAGTGGCAGTGGAATGCCTTGCTTGTGGTGAAATGATATAAAAAAAATAGGTTAAATATAAGAGCAAATTTCTTTCTATAGCCTTAGTTGACAACCAATCTACAGCACAAAGCAATTCACATACGCACAAATACCCTTGGGAAAGGTATTATTCCGTCTCTTCCCTTCACTTATGGGTTAAATAACAGGACAGATTGGGTTCTATAATCTTGGTTGGCAACCAGTCTACAGCAGAAAGTAATGAAAACCTAATGCGGTATAAACTTCAGTCCAGTCAGTCATGTCTCTCTCGAGACATGATCGCCCAAGCGTGTATCACGAATGGCATTTAACCGACTGACTGACTGGGTGTCCTATTTGTTACTTATTTCATCATTGTGTTGGATTTAATAAATATTTGATTTCAATTCACACACACACACACACACACATACACACACACACACACACACACACATGCACACAGAGACATAATAATAAATATTCATTGCTCTATTTTTATATTGAGCATTTTTTTAAATTAATGTTTTGAATGTTGCAATTATTTTCTTCATTCCTTATTCATATATATATATATATATATATATATATGTGTGTGTGTGTGTGTGTGTGTGTGTGTGTGTGTGTGTGTGTAAATAGATAGATAGATAGATAGATAGATAGATAGATAGATAGATAAAGAGAAAGAGAAACAAAAAAGAGAATAAAGGAAAATATTAAATTTTTCACTTAGCTGACTTCAGCATCCCGACTCCAGAGTTTCCTAGACAAAAAATCAATCGGTCCACTCGTCAGAGAATACTAGTAATTGACTGTTTATATTTCAGGTTTGCATTTTTTATTGGGACCAGGTTAATTTTTTTTTCAGTGTGTATTTATGCGCGTGCGTGTGTGTGTGCCTGCGTAAATATGCGTGTGCGTGCCTCTGCATTTTGCGCGTGTGCTATTTTTATATCATTTTAACCCAAGAAAGACGTGAACGCCACTAGTACTCAAGGCTTTACAGTGAAAGAAAAGACTGGATACAGGCGTATTGAAGAAAGGATAAACAATGAACGGGATTCAAGATGATAGAAGATAGCAATTGACGTTGCTTTTATATTTTTTGAAATTGTAGCTATGAGAAAAGCAAGTAAACGGAAGAGACTTCCACTGGTGTGAAGTCGAAAGAGACTTCCACTGGTGTGAAGTGTGAGAAAAGAAACGTTCAAAAGAAGTGAGTGTTATATTTAAATATTTTAAATGTTGCAATTATTTTCTTCATTCTTTATTCATAAATTCGGTAAATGGGTGGGACCTAGATGCCAATCTAGCAGCACGATTCAATTCATGTAGTCGGTGTAGCAGGAAAAAAACGTCGTCAGAGCAGTTGCCGTGAAAATATGTGTAGAAGAGATAAAAGAAGGCTTTGTCACGTCCGTTAGAAAGTGACGGGAGTCTCGATACCAAGATAGATCATATCGGAGATCCTTCTTTGGATTATTTGAGAACCTTGAGATGTACAATAGAAGCAACCGGCCAGATATCGCAATGTTATTTAATGCGTACAAGAGAAGACTATTAAAGAAAAACTCTCCTCTGGCAGAATTCAAACATGCATTCCTCCTTTCTCACCGTCTGATCCGTAATGTTTTGACCGGATGCGAAAAAAGAATCTGGCGTTATTGTAAAGTTTTAATTAATCGTCGTTTGTTTTTCACTATACAGTCAGTTAAGGGCCATACGTGATACACGCTTGGGGTGATCATGTCTCGAAATAGGTCATGACCGCTGGACAGAAGATTATCCCGCAGTAGGTTGCCATTATGTTATGCAGTAGATTGGTTGCCAGCCAATGCTATAGAACCCAATCTGTCGGTTGATTGACCCATAACTGGAGAGAAGAGACGGATTAATACCTTTCCCAAGGATATTTGCGCGAAACTGAATGCAAGGAATTTAACTAGAATTCGAACTCAGCTCTCCAATTTCTCGTTCCAAGCCGATATCCATTGCACCACAACGCACATCCCTAACTATACATCCTTTCACTATACACCCGACCTCTATTTATTTATTTTACTTTTTCTTCTTTTATATGCAGTTCGTAGTGTCTATTCTCCTAATCGCTTTCGGCAACGTCTTTAGCTGTTTTCTAGGCAGTTCCTTGTATATTGTTGTTAACCCTAGAACACTAACCATCAATTAAAGTTACACTACTACTAATCATGGCTAATTGTTGTGGATTGCGGATGAGGAACCGCACAAAATAATAAATAACAAAAACAGATATGGAGATAGAAAAAGTAGGTTATATTGAACGTAATTTACAAACTGGAACGCGGGTTAGTCAATTCAGGAATACTATTAGTAGAAATAAATATATACAAATATTGAAGTGAAATAGTATGTCCGGGTAACTTTTTCTAGCTGAGTGGAGCTCAGAGCTAGTCTGGTCTCTGGCTAACTTCGGTATCTGTCAGAACTCTTTGATAACGGATCTCTACGATTACTCTCCACTATAAACTGTAACTACAACTGTGATTCCAGAACTGTTGTTCTCTCTATGCCAGGATTATATGCACCCTCAGTTGAGTCCAGGGCCGGAGCTGATACTAAAAAAACACCGGGCACAGAGAAAATTGCCCGGATTTATTAGTTGAAAATGTGATGATGTTATCAGTGTCATCCGTTTCCAGAAACTATGATTTTTGCGGATTTTTTCGACTATTCCAATGGAAAATAGGCACAGAACGTGAACGAAAGCAGGAAATCGGGTTCGGACTTTCTGAGTATAACCAGTCTTTTCTCCCAAAATGAATAAATACACAAACAGATTTTTACTGCGTTCATTGGGATGTTTTCTTCGTTTTTCTTTCTTCTTTCTTTCTTTCTTTCTTTCTTTCTTTCTTCGTGAATTGTTTAGTTTGATTTCTGACGAAATCATTTTTCCTTGCCCGGATTGGTCCAGACCCGTGCCTGGTGTGCCCGGTAGTTAGATAAGGCCATGGTCGAGTCCTTATTATATACATAAAGGGGGAGATCCCACAACAGTAAAAATACCCGTTTTTGAAAATATTAAAAACAAATATTAGATATAAATCTTTATTTGAAATATTTTACTTGCAGGCACTTTAAAATTCGTACTTCGAGTTACAAATACTAGGAACTGAAAACACATTATCTAGGTATGAAAATCAGGTACTGAAAATAATAATTAAATATGGGAAAATTGGCGCTATATAAGTATGGTTAATGTTCTAGGGTTAATTTCACAGTTGTCCTTGAAGACGCAAATGTTTTATGCATATTGTTTGATAAACATTTTATTCGGAGCCTCTCAGAAGAACGTGACTGGATATTCAGGTTGGCATCCTACTGTAAAAAAAAAAAAAAAACTCTTAGCATATTTCGCAATACCTTTTAATAGTCAAAGCTATATCACCCACCAAAATTTCCAATTGTCCACCATTTTCTGTTCAGTTACACATTACTCCCCCAACAGTTGAAATCCTCCACCGATTGGAAACCCTGACATCTTTTTCTTCTCTTCTCTTCTTTCAGGACATAGGCAAATCCTGACCTTCCACATCTCCATAACCCTAGTTGCACTTAACACGCTCTCTCTTGTTACCCCTTCTAAAGCCCGCTCCACCATCCATTTGCTCAAGCCATCAAGTATGTTGCACGTTGCTTTCACCTATCCCTCATTCCCTTTATCTGACCTGTGAGTATCAGATTTTTAAGCCCTCCTTCCTCAACACATGTCCAAGGAACTTCAGCTCTTTTTTTTTCAGGTGATAACTGTTAGTTTCCTTTTCGTTTTCATCCTCTCCAAAACCTCATCGTTGCTCACATATTCGGTCTATTGTATCCTCAGCATCTTTCTGCAGAACCACATTTCGGCTGCTTTAAGTGCTTCTTTCTTCTTTGGTGAGAATTTCCAACATTCACATAATCACATAATAATTCGGTACTCTCTTCTTTATTTCAAGCGTCACTTCCCTCCAGTTATGAGTTAAATAACAAAATGGGGCCTAGAGGTAACCAATCTATTGTTGGTGTCACAATAAAACCCCCCTTGGTAGCCCTGGCGAAGCATCAAGTATTCAGCTATTTGACAAGATTAAGAATTTCGCTATAAACAGCGCCAGAGTTCCAAATGCACGGGGAATACTGGAGGGGTGTAGTGGGTTCTATCTCGGCCAAGGCCGCAGGACGACGACGATTCCCAGCGAAATTTTCCTATCTCTTAACACTCTATTCAGCTACTGGAATGCATTATTTGCCTTCGGATCTCAATTTCTGCCATCTGTTATAATATTCCCAGGTATATAAATTTCTCCACCTGTTTGATTTTAGTAAATCCGGCCTATAGTTGGTATTTTTGGCTCCTCTTTTTATTGATGACCAAGCATTTAGTTTTGCTAATAGTTTATATGTAGAGCTTTTTTTCCACTTTCTTCGGCCACCATTTATAGGAAATCTTGTAGCTTCCTTTCCGTGTCTGCTATCAGTACTGTATCATATAGAGAGAAATAAGTAAATGTATATTTTTTAAGGTTTTATTGAAATTTTGTTTAAGTTTTCACATGTCCTCCATCATTAGAAATAAAAATAATACAATTTTGCAGTTCAAGTAAATTATTTGCCAACTGATTTACAGTAATGCCTGAAATCACATTAGCTAATTTAACTTTCAAATCTTCTAATGAACTAGGTTTGTTTGCATACACAATTGTTTAACTGTCAGTTAAAGCCATGGATCAAATTGATGCTGAAAAAATTTTTTACTCATCTAAAAATTGTTGAGAATTTTCTGGTAAATAATTATTCAATAACTATACTTAAAACTAAGTACATTAAACTTTATGACATGTTTTCAGATTATTTCTATCACAAATACAAAAAAGTTATAAATCTTTTAAAGTGTATACGAACTTTATCGACAGCCTGTATAAATCGAACCTACTAACGGTTGATGTTGAAATTGAAGACGTTACTGTGGTGTAACAGGACCAAACAATTCCAACCAAGATGTGGCTAAGAGATCAGGATGTCTAGTCTGTCCGGTTGGAGACGCCATTTGCAATTTATCTAAGGAGAATACATGGTTCTAAAATGCTTCCAAAACTGTAACTAATTTCAATGCGTGATCAAAAACCTAAATGCTTTGCACAGACGAACAAAGCAAAAACAGAAGAACTTGCATTTGTCTTGATAAAGTCTTTAGCCGCTGTGCATGACCGAATAAGTCTTACGTAGACTAGAACTTGTTTTTGAATTCATGTTCCTTTTATTTTTTTCAAGACTGCAAAAGTGTTTAACTTATTTTGCTTGCATTTATTTTACTTCGACATCTTTTGTTGAGACTTTTGTATTTTGTTTTTTACATTTAATTTCATTCAAAATCCGATTTTATTTTTAAGTTTGATTTTGAGTAGTTGTGATTAATGTTTTGTCTTGCATCTAATTTTATTGTATGCATTTAATTTGTTTTTTTTTCCTTATTCCTTAACCTCTTTTGTCTATCACACCAAAGTTTTTCATTTCCCATTTTTATTTTTTATACGCTAGACTTGTTTGTCGTCTTTATTTTGATTTTATTTCAGCCATTTTGTTTTCTTCATAGGCGAAGCTTTTTTGTTGGTACCCATGCGTTTGATTTAATTTTATTCAATCTTTCTTGTTAAATATTTTGCATTGATTGTATTTGTTTAACTTAAAAGACCCTCTTTTTGCGTTGTTTTATTGTTTGTGCTTTTAAGGTAGATTTATCTTATTTTTAATTCGCTAAAACATTTTTAATTTCATTCGTCTGCTGGTATACCCAGATTTTGTCTTTCGTCTTTAGTTTTTGTCATTGTTACTGTACGTTAAGCTACTAATGGTTCTATTTTCCCCGACTCTTTGTAGAAATATTTTAATTACTGTTTTTACTTTTTACTGTTTCTTTTATTTCGTTTTGTCACTTGTTTATAGTAATCATTTGTTTTTCCTACGCAAGAAACAAAAAAAGCAGTTACAATCATTTAAAAAATGACCCCCAAAATTCAGTTTGTCAAAAGATCTGTTTGCTTGAAGGAAAAAGGCTACTGACTAAAGAAGTCTAATAGACGAGGTGCATTATTATGGAAGAGCAAACAAAAATTTTAAAATATGTATGATGACCCAAATTCGGAAGTCAGAAAAAAGTATCACGACGGAGAAAATATCTCAAAATGAGAAAGACAGCAATAACATCAACAGCAGTAATAAAAACAGTGTAGAGGCCGGGGAATCGCCTTCCTGCTGGAAGCCCCCGCCCCCCGCTATAGAAGTGCATAATCAACAATATAGTTGAGATTCTGGGGAGAGCAGCGTTACGAACATCATATCAAAGAAGTTGAGGTATTGGTAGACTCCCAGGAATTACATCGGGTTCAGAAAATAACTGTCAGTCTTTGCGGTCGACAAGCGTTTGCACAAAGATTTTCCACTCCACAAAATACACCGTGATAAAATCGTTGATTTAGCCCCAAAGAGGGATCAAGGGTAAATTTTATTTTATGTGAAGCGTGCGTTGTGGTGCACTGGATATCGCCTCGGAACGAGAAATCGGCGAGCCGAGTTCAAATTCCAGTTGAATTCACTGCATTCACTTACGCGCAAATACCCTTGGGAAAGGTATTAATCCGTCTATTCCTTCCAGTTATGGGTTAAATAACAGGACAGATAGGGTTCTATACCCTTGGCTGGCAACCAGTCTACCGCAGAAATCAATGGCAACCTACTGCGGGAAAATCTTCTGCCCAGTCAGTCATGTCTCTTTCGAGACATGATCGCCCAAGCGTGTTTCACGTATGGCACTTAACTAACTGACTGACTGTTAGAAACCCCCGCCGTCTGTGAAGACGCCACCAACCAGGATATCTCATCACAAAAAAAAAAACTCATAATCCGCACGAAATATGGGGTCAGGCGATCCACCATTGTATCATTATACCAGGTTCTTCTTCAAATCTTAGGAAAGCACTTGGCCGCATATCTTGTATAGTATAGTCAGATACTTACTGTTACCTCCTACGACCTAAACAGGGGATGGAGTTTCGAAGTAATGCTTGTTCGAAAAAATTTTATCTCTGTTCCTAATTGCCTGAGTGATGAGGGCCAGAAAATCCCATTTCCCATTTTGGAAAAGCTTTGCCAGCCGCTCGTGCGGTCGCGAAGAGGGAAAGGAAGGGAATGGCTTGTCGTTAGCAAGACCAGGGGAAGCTACAGACAGCTAGACCTCACTCCCCAGAACTCTTTCCACGAGTAAAGTCACGCACAGTCTCTCTCCCTCTACCAGATCAAAGCGCGATGACCCTGATAGCTTCTTCTTCTTCTTCTTCTTCTTCTTCTTCTTCTTCTATGTGCCCTGTCCCTTCAGGACGTAGGCGATCATTGTTCTCCACGTCTCCCTATGCCTTGTGGCTCTTAGTATGTTTAAGCCTGTTGCTCCTGGCAACCCCCGTTCCGTCATCCACCTGATCAGACCCTGCAAATATGTTATCCGCTGCCTTCCTCTGTCTCTCCTTCCTTCTATCTAACCAGTCAGTATCAGGTTCTCCAGGCTCTCTTTCCTCATTGCATGTCCCAGGAACTTCAGTTGTCTCTTCCTGATGCTCAGCATCAATTTCCTTTTTGTTGCCATTCTTTCTAACACCTCGTCGTTGCTTGTATGCTCAGTCCACGATATCCGTAGCATCCTTCTGTAGAACCACATTTCGGCCGCTTCCAGTTTTGTCCTCATTTTCGATGATATTGTCCAGCTTTCACTGCCGTATTGAAGAACTGACATCACGTAGCAGTCTAGAACTCTTTTCTTCGTTTCTATTGAGATTTTCCTGTGTGTTAGTATTTTGCTCATCTTCTGGAACGCGTCCTTTGCCATGCCAATTCGCCTTCGGATCTCCGTGTCGCTACGCCGACAAAATGAGAGCTGATAAAATTACGCTACGAAAGATGGGAACAACTCTAGAAAGCTCTGAAGATTAAAACTATCCCAGAAATTTCCAACAGCGCGTCCGTCTTCCTCGCTATCATCTCGGCTCCACCATCATTTTCAAAATCATTAACACTAATATAATCTACAATGACCACACTTTAAAAATCTCCCACACCAAACTCCCTACAAAAGTAGAAATCCAAACCCATATATAACTTAGAAGGAAGACGAGTGGCGAGTGTCAAAGAAACAATCTGACAAACTCCCGAAAAATAAAGGAGTTGAAATATTTTTTTTAATTTTAAGAAAGAAAATTCTAAAGATGTCGAGAATTTCCCAAATTTTTCAAGTTCCAAAATAATACTAACTATGGTGAGCACGAGTCAAAGATCCCAACAAATTTGGCCCTTGCCTTAAAAGGCAAATCATGCCTTCGGAATATTTCAAACCCTAGCATTCTTTGATAATGAAATTTTTTTCCCTATTTTTCTCAGGGAGGCTCCCTATATTTTTAATAGCTCTCTGTATACCGGAATGTGCGCCGTTGCTCAGTGGATATCGGCTCGGAACAACAAATCGTTGGAGAGAAGTTCGAATTCCAGTTGAATTCCTTCCATTCACTTACGCACTAATACCCTTGGGAAAGGTATTAATCCGTCTCTTCCCTCTACTTATGTGTTAAATAATAGAACAGATTAGGTTCTATAGCCTTGGCTGGCAACCAGTCTACCGCAGAAAGCAATGACAACCTTCTGCAGGATAATCTTTTGCTCAGTTAGTCATGTCTCTAAAGAGACATGATCGCCCAAACGTGTATCACGTATGGCACTTAACTGACTGACTGAATATAATAGTTGGAAACATTTAATTTCTAGTGGTCGTAAAGTGGGGGATCGGTTTTCTATTGTTATGAAGTAATAAACTGATCCCCCACTAATTACTAATTTATAATATAATACATCTATTCCCAGCTAGCTATGAGACAAATAACAGGACTGATTAGGGTCTATAGCCTTGGTCGGCAACCAGTCTACCGCAGAAAGCAATGGCAACCTACTGTGGGATAATCTTCTGCCCAGTCAGTCATGTCTCTTTCGAGACATGATCGCCCAAAGCGTGTATCACGTATGGCACTTAACTCAATGACTGACTCTGTATAGAACACTGAAATTAACATTCTCTTTTGATTTTTGTGGCCTATCAAAAGTGAGATGCGCCAAAGATCAATGTAGTACGTCGGTGTTTTTATTCCGGCCATATTAAATGCAGATTCTTTACTCTAGTCAGTCTGATCATGTATCTCTTATTGGCTAGTAGAAATGGTCGATACCTGAGGTCGGAGACTCACTTGGCCGACTCTCGCACGCGGTCTTGAGCGTCTCGATGAAGATGTATGTTGTACAGAGGAAACTCGGTTTTCCAATCTCGACCCTGTATATATTCTGTCACTCCTCTGTGCAGTATGTTTTGATGGACGCGTGGGGGGTGTTTCCGTCTAGTGGGCAAGTCATTGAATACGGCGTCTGCTTTTGTTTTTGTTGAACCAGATGGCAGGCTCCGCATGCCGGATGTTACCATGAATTCACTTCGTCTCATTGGGGTTAATGCTCCAAATAAACATACGGAGAGACATGTTTTTTTTTTTCGGTGGATAGAGCTGTTTTTGACGACGTCACGTCAGGTAGTTACAATCCTAACAATCCTAACCTTGACGTTGATCATAAAGGGGAAAGATCAGATACTAACAACCCGGGTGTGAAGCCATTTCTTGGCCTTATCAACGTTCTACCTTGTCGATAAGTATCCTAATGAACCCCTCGGAAGGTAGTGTGGAATTGTACTAATCGGGGTAGTTTAACTTCCGTGGTGAGTTCTATCTATCTCTACCATGTTCTTGTTAAGAGAGTTGATGTGGAGCTCTTAGTTTGTACAAGTTTCCATTTATAATTTACTCAGATTATAGGATTGTTATGCTAGTGTAAACTTAGATAAACCTAAGGTTAGATTCGCTGGATACTGGAAATTGAATGCATTATTATTTAGTGAGTGGGGTTTCCAGGATTTGTTGATGATTATAGTCGTCGACGCAATCTAATTAAATCAGTAGCACACGAAGCACCAATTGACTAAGCCATTAAATACCGTCATAGCGGGACGTAGCTTTAGCTATGGTGGAGTTGGTCTCCTATCTTATCAAGAAAAATCAAGCTGTAGTAGTGAGGGAATTTTTCCTGAGGCAGTGAATATGGCCGTTGAACTGTGTGCAGAGGAAGCTAATAAGCATGTTACGTGCCGTGACTAGTAACGCGTGAGCGTGTGAGGCTTTCCGTGACGAATTTCAGAATCTGTTCAGCAGGGAGCTCGGTCTGAGCCCTGCTCAATGAGAAACATATTTGGTAGATTTTTCCCGCCTCGATGCGGCTAGTTGTGAATCAGAGATCTGTGAAGTGCTGAAGCTGATTGGCCGGGACAAAACTTTGGTATTAGATAGTCTTCCTTGCGAAGAAGTCTCTCGTTATTGTTCCTTTACTGCAACTGATTTACAGCAATTGGCTAAAGCAGAGATCAATACACTGCACTTCACCAGTAGTGTGATAAAGTTACTAAGTGAAAGAACGGTAAGGATGCGATATGTACTTTCGATGTTAACTACAGAATTGAAGATTTTAGTCAAGATCTCAGTAAACCTTTGTTAGGGTGTCCTTTCTAGTCTGATTGGCTCTAAAAACGTGCTGTTGACGGTTAGAATATACAAGACAACCTTTATTTGGTACGCTTTGTCATCGAGAAAGTCGACAGTGAAGCCGCGCAGATCAATTGTGATAGTCAAAGACATTCGATAGAGTTTACCTCATTTTCCGGAAATTGTTTTTTTGGCCACCGGTTTCAGGCTTGACTTTCGCACTAGATTCGAATTCTGTACGCGCCTCCGCGTACACCAGCGGAAGGGAATAGGGTATGATCGCAATAAGTCTGTTAACTTGCGTGTAATGTATTGCGGGCATTTATTCTGAATGGAGAAGCCGTTCAAGATACTCGTCGTCTGGTTCTTTTGCTCGAAATGAACTGGTCTTAGTGCGGGAGAAGGTCTAGGTTACAGTTCGTCTGTGGTCCCTAGGGAATCTTTCTTTGAAGAGGAAGGTAGAAATATGTTTTGAATATCTACCTAATTATCTTTTACTGCCCCCCGTGCTTTCACTTCTGTATGACACACTAATGCAAACAGTTTTCCTTGTTTTGCGGAAGCAAGGCTCCTAAGATATGTCGGGAGATTTACCTCCACCCTTCTGAAAGCGGGCTGGTGAGGCCTCGTGTTGAGATTAATCAATATTGCATTTCTAGACCGAATATGTTCGCAGACGGATAGGAATGGCCAATTCTGGAAGGAAGACGCCATTAAGAACTTTCTGAAAAGTGTACACTCGCTCGACAAGTGGGTCCACCGTTTACCTCGTGATGAATGCTACTTTTATAGTAACTGCCGGTTAGCTATCAAGATCCACTTGCGTGCGACGGAGAGTCTCCGAACTTCTGGCGTTTTCTAAGAGGTATTGTATCAGGTGTACTTGAAGAGATCTGTGCAGGATGATCTGATCGGCGAGATCGGTTTAACGAGGAAGGAGGCTCATTCCATATGGCCTTGAGCGCCTGGGTTGAAATATCTCTCTAATCATGTGGCGTCTGTAATTTGGCTGGTGATTTTTTTTTTTTTTTTTTGTTTAATCATTTCACCCTGAGCAAGGCAAAAACGCCACTGATGTGCAGGGGGTTACATAAAATGTAAAAGGATTAATTAGAAAAGAGTGAGGAGTACAAGCTAGTTAGAAAGGAACAATAGAAAGCTGAGAAAGCAGGTGCAATGACAGATACACGGGCGGAGAGAAAGTGAAGATTATACAGGGGAGGGGAGAGAGCTAGAGGCCAGTGGTTAGTAGATGAGTATTAACTTTGCATTTAAATTTCTGGAGGTCGCAGCCGTCAGGAAAGTAAGAATACGGGAGTGAGTTCCACAGGCGGGAAGTGCGAGAGAGGAAGCTGCAGGAGTAGAATTGTCGTCTGCATTTGGCTAACCTGACTGTGAATGGGTGGGACCCAGTTGCCAGTCTAGTTGCACGGGTAAACACCTGTTGAGGAGGCATCAGTGACTTAAGCTCATCCGAGCAGAAGCCATGAAAGTATTTATAGAAGACGCGAAAAGGCCTCTGTGTTCACGAACAATTTTCTTCATCAGGCTTAAGTACTTCTTCCAACTACGTCTGCTGCGTTGAGTCGGTGGAGACGTTTTATTCCACTTCAAATTCCTAGTCCCCTTGCAAAAATTTATTGAATAATTAATGGTTCGCATACTACGCGAAAGTTCTTAGTCGTTGGAGCTAACCCTGTTTGTAGCAATGTAATAACATCGTTGACTATGTCTGAGGTCTACATGCCCTTGTGCTTACCAGGTGTTATGGACAACGCGAAAAATGAATTCTGTGGAGACGAATAGTTTACCTCTTCCCAACCGATCTTGTTCATTAAGCATCCGCTCAAAGTCAAAATCAAAACGAAAAGGCGACGACTCCCTCTATCAGAATTTGACTAAAAGGTGGATCAGTCTTGCGTGTATATATCAAGTAAAAAAAGCCAAATTAAAGTGTATTTTTTCGTGCCGGTTAGACATCAGAATATTGAGAACCCTCTATTAAACACTGGCAAACACTCCTAAAATGGGTGCGTTTTGTTCTTAGTTTGTTTATTTCTGCCAAGTTAATTTAGATAAAGGAACAAGAAATATCAGTTCTCTGGTAGATGCGGGTCACTTTTCTTTTCTGAAGTATGTTGTTTTGTATTTGTTGCTGTGTCTGAATGAGTATGTAGTTGTGGCTGGTCGAATGATTGGTTTTAAAGTTCAGCTGGTCGAATGATTGGTTTTAAAGTCCAGCATTAATTTCGTCCAGTTAACTTATATTTCTGCCACATTTAAGAATTTTAGTGTTTTTGTTTATTTTTAATAAAATTATACTTAGTTTCTTTTGTGGATCTTCGGCGCCAATTTGTTGTGTAGTTGTAGCGAAACCTGGTCACAACTATGTAGTGACCGGTTTGTGCAGGAAGTATGAAACGAAAGAAGGTAGGTTCAAAACATTGTATTAGTATAACAAGAAACATTCAATATTCAAAGAAGTGTTAATAATGGTAATATAGAAATAAGTAAGTCTAAAGGTATTATTACGCGGCCTGACTAGTAACTGTCGTTAACTGTTGTACTTGACTGCTCTCTAGAAGTAACGCAGGTAATTTATATACAGCAAAAAGAAGAGTTCATTCATCGTAGGAGGGTACCATAACAGTTTCTTGTACAAATCATTATAAACTTTGTATATATATATATTTTTTTTTTTTTTTTTTAATCATATCACCCCAAGCAAGGCGGTAACGCCACTGAAGCGCAGGGGGCTACGTAGGAATGAAAAGATTGGAAAAGAGAAAGCCGGAAACGACACCCTAAACAAGGAACAAAGGATGAGCCTCTTCACCTGCTCAATAGACGTGGGTGGAGTGTGAGCCGGGCATGAGGGTTTCATTTTTTTAAAAGGTGTTATATTATTTCCCACAGACGAATTGTGCATATGAGATTAGTTAGGATTTAAATACGTTGATGTT
Organism: Ascarosepion bandense; assembly: GCA_037127315.1. Taxonomy (NCBI): domain Eukaryota; kingdom Metazoa; phylum Mollusca; class Cephalopoda; order Sepiida; family Sepiidae; genus Ascarosepion; species Ascarosepion bandense. The sequence continues at coordinate 8,965,876 of JBBBDQ010000151.1, forward strand.
TTGCGGCGGTTGTAGTAAGAAGGGCATTGTTTGTTTGCGTCAGTAATTGTGGCTAGCTAAATTTAAGAACAGACAGATAAAGACAAGCCTTATTCATTTCTATTTTAGTCACGTGCCACATTTGTTGTTTTTAGAAAAAATGAACATTTAATGCTCTACAGAAATAATCTGTGCTTGGTGCAACGAATCAACTGCAGTTGCTATTGTGAAGATGAGGGATGCATCCTCCCGGAAGTCTATTCCAAAGAGTGACGTTTTTAAAGACTACATTGGCATTTAGAGAAAGGAGTGAAGATGTTGGCGGTGCAAGGACAAAAGTGATGTATGGATTATTAAGTGTAAAAACGATTTAAATTGTAAAAAAGATGACATTTTAACGAATAAGAATGAGAATCTATGCGCTTTTCAGAAAATCAACATATAATTTTCTTTACTTTTCGGGCATCTTTTAACATGAATGATTTTTGACATTTCATGCATTTTTTAACACTAAGGTAGGCTGCTTTTGAATACGTGTGATGAATGCTTTTGTAAACCTAATGTTGAAAGTGCAAGTACTTCAAACGAGGTATATATATATATATATATCTGTAAATTCAGATAAAACTTAGTGAGGAAATAGCCATTTTCAACATGTCACTTTAAGGCATGCATTCTTCAACCCCTTCTAATAAGAGAATGAAGAAAATTCTAAGCCCAGAGTTTAGTTTAGGTAAGGGAAGGGGTTGGGATGTATTGGTTTTTCTTTGGGTTGGGCTGGGAGATGGAGCTAGTAGTAATTCTTCCTTAGTAGTTGGAGGTATGTGGCCTGACCCTAGGGTTAGCAGAGTAGGTGGTGTGGAGGTAACTGCTAGGTCAACTTAAAAAAAAAAATTCAATTTTTTTATCGGGACTCACTGGGGGAATAGGATAATTATTGTAATTTATATTTATTTCTATGGCGACACATACTTATGATCGTTTGTTAAGGAGAATATTTCGGTCTTGAAACTTTAAAATTTTAATTTTTCTATCAAGCATATATTATATATATAAACTGCGTCTAGAGATTATATGCAAGTTATGAATTGGTATAAAGATTTGCGTCTTTAATGATAAAAGTCCTATTATGATGTTGTTTAGATTCTGCTCAACGTTTTTAACTTAGATATATAGTGATAGAGAAAACTATTGTTTTTGGTTGAAAAACAGACAAACAGCCAAATTTGATTGTCAGTAGTTTATTTGCAACTATTTTGATACTTTTACATTATTATACCTTGTAAAACTAATGTAAAAAATAATATGAAAAGATTTTAGAACAAATTCGTCAATTTCTTGATTTTTATTGAAGATGTTTTTGTTTTTTTCAGCTATTAATGCCTATCTCGTCAGGAGATCCAACCGTCATCATTATTATATGGATCGCGGAAGGAAAAGCTATGTTCCCTTAGCTGATTCGTTTGGGATGTGGTATGGCATGTGTAAATGATCTGTGCCCATCTTTTTGCATCAGTTCTTTTATATGTACAGGACTTACTCTAGGAAAAGATAAAATAGAATCGGACCCTCATTTTCTCCTTGTCGTAATCCTGGGAACGTTTGAAATGCTTCTGCATTCGGCTCTTACTATAAAGTGTAGAAAATTTTGGAGTCCTCAGCTCGTAATAAGTGTAAAAAGATACTTAACGCTGTTTGCTGCCAGAATGAAGCAGCGCATAGCATCCTCTAAGTTCAGAACCAAAGACTTCTGGCGCCTCTGTAAAAGCATGCTCAACAAGAGTAAGTCCTCAACACCCTCACTAATCAACGAGTTTGAGGTCCTCACCTCCTCAGCGGACAAGGCTGAATGCTTTGCCCGTAGATTCTCGACCAATTCGTGTCTGAATTCGTCTGGAGTCCAGACAACAGATTTCCCATCTAGAACCGAGGCCCAATTGAATGACGTCCACATCACGTCCTCCCTGATTTCTAGCATAATATCAAAACTTGACCCTCACAAGACGGAATCCCAATCATAGTCTTGAAGAAATGTGCCACTGAACTCTCCTCTGTCCTTTCTAAGCTTTACAACCTCTGCCTATCTTCCTCCTGCTTTCCTGCCTGTTGGAAGTCTTCTGTGGTTCCAATATTCAAGAACACTGGTGAACCCTCGGACCCCGCAAATTACCGCCCTATCAGCCTTCTTCCGATCTTCGGCAAAGTGTTCGAAGCCATTATCAATGCCGAGGTCATTCAGCATCTCACGGCCCACGGGTTCCTATCGGACAAATAGTATGGCTTCCGTTTCACCAGGTCCACTGCTGATATGCTAAAGAGATCAGCGAATATATATATACCAGGCTCTCGACAAGAATGGTGAAGCCCGAACTGTCGCCCTGGATATCTCTAAAGCATTCGACAGAGTATGGCATGCTGGCCTTCTACGGAAACTGCGAAGCTACGGCATTACTGGATTTTTGTTGGACTTAATCTAGTCATCTCTCTTCCACAGCACACTGAAGATGGTTTTAAACGGACATGCCTCCCAGAACTACCCTACAAACGAGGGTGTCCCCCAAGGCTCTATCCTAGATCCTACGCTCTTTCTAATCTACATCAATGATCTCCACGATGCCATAAGATCACAAGTAGGCATGTACGCCGATGATACCACAGCATACGCTCGCCTCGATCAAAAATCTGGTGTTGATCATAAGGTGAACCTCGCGGCTGAGCTTGAAAAGGACCTCCAATCCGTGGTGGATTGGGGTAGGAAATGGCTCGTAAAATTCAATTCTCCCAAAACGAAGCTGCTGTCAATTAACCACCACAGACGACCGCACCTCCTTCCCATGAGCATGGAACAGGCATGCCTCCCAGAGAGTAAAACACTACGCCTGCTTGGCCTGACACTCTCAGCGGACCTCAAGTGGAATGACTACGTCGAATCCATTGCTAAATCCGCTGCTATGAAAGTTGGCTCTCTGTGAAGGGCCCGGAAATTCTTTTCGCCTGAATCTATCCTGCACTTATACAAATCTACCATCCGCCCGTGTTTTGAATACTGTTGCTACATCTGGTCGGGTGCCCCTACTATTCTCCTCGGGCTTCTTGACAAAATACAGCGAAGAATCTGTAACGTGACTGATACCGACTTAGCTGACCGCCTACAGTCACTCTCCCACCGGCGTGACGTGGCTTCTCTGTGCCTCTTCTATAAATACTTTCATGGCTTCTGCTCTGATGAACTTAAATCACTGGTGCCCCCTAGGTGTGAGTTTGCACGAGATACTAGATTGACAACTAGGTCCCACCCTTTTACAGTGAAACCGATGAAATGTAACCGCAATTTCTACTCCAACAGATTCTTTTCTCGCACTTCCCACCTGTGGAATTCCATTCCGCATGCTTGCTTCCCCGACAGCTATAACCTCCAGGAGTTTAAATGTAAGGTCAATAGGCACCTCCTAACCCTCCCATTCTCTCCAACTCTCCCCCTATGTACATCCTAACTCGTCTATCGCCGTGTAACCCACTACGCTATAGTGGCAGTGGAATGCCTTGCTTGGGGTGACGTGATTAAAAAAAAAATCATATTCACGGATAATCTTTCGCGTATTACAATCAAAAGATATCCGAAATGAACTGTAACGTTGACAGATGTTATTTCATTCATTTCTTGAGGTACTCAAGTACTTTCAACCTCTTTCCGTGATCATCTTCAGGGGTGTGAGTTATGATAACGAATGTAACCGGAAAACTCTGTTGCTAAAAATTACTGCACATTTTTTCCTGTTTCAATATAACGGTTGACAAATTACTAGCGTTCATTGGGTACCTTAAGAAATTAATGAAAATAACATCTGTCAAAGTTACAGCTAATCTCTGGCATCTTTTGATTGTAATACGTGAAAGATTATCCATGGGTATTAACGAGTTTTATTAAAAATAAGCAAAGAAAATGTTTGCAATTTATTTCATTTGATATGTTTATAAGAAAATTTACTGCCTAAATACACAAAGTTTAAATATATATATATATATATATATAGTCATCTGCAGACAGATCTGCTGTATTTAGCTCATCAGTTCGGTTAGACATCCGATTGATTCTAGCCAGGAATGAAACCCGATCGAACTGATATTAGCCGACGATTCTAACGCTGATATACGGGCTCTCGGTAGAGGAAGGGGGACTTTAGCGTGTTATATACAATGTAAACACACGCCAGTAGCCGAGAGTGTTCAAATTCATAACTAAATGAACGAGCGTAGATGCGTGAGTAGCTACTGTTTATATATATATATAATTTCAATAATTAATTGAGTTCTCCCTGTGACTGGCGTGTATATACACAGAATATATATAACAGACTAGAATTTTCCTTTTGTCTCATTCCATGGGTTGATGGCTTAGAGAATAGGCATACCGACTGACACCACAAAGGGTGAGTTTCAGATCCCGGCAGAAAGCAAGTAGATATCTAGCCACACTGATGAGTTGCGAAACAGTCTTGTATGGGGATGACTAATATATGTGTGTGTGTGTGATCAACTTATGTTCTAAGAATATATATTTTTAACGTAGATTTGTTATTCAAATGCAACATGTTTAAATGCTTTATTCTACATGGAATCACATCTTCACAAGGTGAACCTAAAAAGAAATATGAAGAGAAAAGAAAAAAATTTTAAAGAAAATGAAAAGAAAGAGAAAAAAAAACGAAAGTAAAAAAGAACAAATATAAAAAGAAAACGAAAATATGATAGGAAAGAAAAAAAGTGAAGAGAAGGAAAATCAAAAGATGAAAAAATAGGAGAAAAGCAAACAAAACTAAAGAAAGAAAGAAAATCAAATATAAAAAGGGACAAAAGGATAAAATAAGATAGAAAAGAGAAAAATAAAAAAGTAAAGAGAAGAAAAAAGAGTGAGACACAGTGAAGAAGAACAAGAAAATGAAAGAAAAAGAGAAAACAGTGGCCAAGACGAGATAGAAAAAAAAACTCAGACAAAAATTAAGTAAAATAAAAAGACACAATCAAAATCTTTAATAAAACAAAGAAAAATTGGAGAAATCTCTCAAGGAGCTGATTCCAAATCGGCAGCCATTTTGGTGTCGAATGCAATAAAAAAAACTAAAAATGGTTGTTTATGGCGGACAAAAAGGATTGACAAGAACAGAATCAAGAACAACCTTTAGAAATGGCGGATAGAGAAGGTCATGTCGGAAAGAACGCTGAATTTACGCCTAATACTTCAGGCTGGACAGAATGAAGACGCCAGCCGGGGTGAAACTGAGACGAGTTTTGGGGCAGTCGACCGCGAGTTCAAATTGTTTAATGAGCAAAGCTACCGACCCTTTCGATTCGTTGTATGACAAAAATGGAGTCCATCAATCAATGAAACTTTAGCTTCAATAGCGAAGTTGAATGATGAAAAAGAAAGAAAAAAGATTGATCAGTAGTGGCTCAAATAGACTTGGACTGCAATGGGATACGAGAAAATGTCAAAGAGCTAAATGTAGGAACGCGTTTTTTTTTTCCTTTTTTTTTTTTTTTTTTTGTCTTGCGCCATTTCTCAGAAAAGGCCTCGACACTAACGGAAATATCCGAGACAAAGTGATATGGAGTTTTCGGAAGATTAATAGACAGAGAATTCGCAGGACAATATGCCGGCCGAAATAAAGAAAAGTTGACAGCGATCGATATTCGAGGTTCTTCGGAATTGTAGTTTATTACCACCAGGACCCTTACATATCACCGACTGGAATTATAAGTGTCGCATTGCTTAACATTTAAATACCCAGACAGAAAAAATATTAGGACCCGCAAAAGCATGTTTTAATATGGTCTATCCTTGCAAACGTTTTCAAATTTGTCATTAAATGTAGGTTAGGGCAAGATTCAAATTTTATCATTTAATATGACAGAATGTTCAAAAATGTATATCCACAGTCAGCCTTTGAGATTTCACTCAACCGATCGACACTTAATTGGGCGATTAAAGTTTATTGTTTTCCTCGCCTGCGGTCGATTATAAATCTCGCAATGAAACGTGTCTCTTCAAATATAGAAAAAAGAAAATCTGATTATTTTTACAACCCAAAAGTATGCCATTGAAGATTCACAAGTTACCTAGAATGACCTACAATGACATTATTAAACTCTTTGGTCTCATTCATGACACCTGATTTACGTCGAAATGTGTTCTTAAACAAAAGATAGTGACATCCAACAATCATCAAAGAAAGATCTGACAAATGGAATTTAGATTGAAAATCTCCTGTCTCGCTTTTATCGTCACGGTCAGTGTAAACATTGGTTTAATTAACGCTTCCAGAGTGGAGCCAAAATGTCTCTGTCACCCAGATTAAAGATGCTCACAGATTTTTAGAAACTCAGTTGGAAAAATATTATCCTTAACTCAAAATCTATATTTCTTCCACGCTTACGAAAAGTAAAAATGAACATTTGAAAGAAAGAAGAAAAAAATATGCATATTTCTTTCAACCACGCACCGAAAAACAAGTAAATATTTTTTTATATAAACACGTTGAGAAAGGAGGATCTGTAACGTGGTTGATACTGACTTGGCAGACCGGCTGCAGCCGCTCTCACACCGGCGTGATATAGCTTCCCTGTGCCTCTTCTACAAGTACTTTCATGGCTTCTGCTCCGATGAGCTTAGATCACTGGTGCCGCCTAAGCACGAATTTACACGAGATACTAGATTAGCAACTAGGCCCCACCCTTTTACAGTTAAACAAATAAGATGTAACAGTAAATTCTACTCCAACAGCTTCTTTTCTTGCGCTTCCCGCCTGTGGAACTCCCTTCCACAAGTCTGCTTTCCCGACAGTTACAATCTCCAGGTGTTTAAATGTAGGGTCAATAGACACCTCCTATCACACTAACTCCCAACTATTCTCACAACACTCTCATCTACCCAACCCTCATTCTCGGTATCCTCACCCGCCTATCACCCACCCTCTGTTATTTCCTATATTTAATCAGCCTTTCTCCACTCTACGTAGCCCCCTGCACAGTAGTGGCAGTGACATGCGGGTGAAATGCGGGTGACATGCGGGTGACATGCGGGTGACATGCGGGTGAGGCATTGATAAGTCTTGTTATTCGGAGAGACGAGTATTAATTACTGTTGGGTTTGCTATACTTTCGCACAAATACCGATGGGAAAGATGGGAAAGATATGAACCTACCTATTCATCCCCTAGGTATGAACAGCAAAAAAGTTAATTAATCAGTCATTTAAAACATTTTAACCTTGTAATATTTGTTTTTACTAAAACCATTAAAATCCATGCAAGAGTGTAATTAATTTTTTTTTTTTTAGAAAATAAAACAAAATCCATGAAAAATTACCAGATATGACGATAAACTACAGTTAAATATTAGTTACTTTCGATATTTTAGCCGGTGTAGATTTTTGACATGAAGTGTATTTGCGCTGAGCGACGCATATTTGAAACATGGGGACAGTTTGAAATGTTAAGCAGGTGCAAAAAGAATACACGTTGGATTTAGATTTTTCATTATAACTAACGGGGCAAACTTCCAGCTCCTAGAGACAACATTGCACCGGAAGACAGCTGACAGTAGAGCAGAAATGACGTCAAGTCGACAGAGGAAGAAATAAATTTTTGAGTGGTAATTGCAAAGTTTGAGTTAAGACATTGATTTCAATAGACAAGTTGAATTGAGACCAGCCCAGAGAAAAGAACCAGCCTTCTGGCTGGCGGGTCATTTCTGTATGCAGGGATGCTGACAACTCTGACCAAACAAACCTCCTAACGTACGGTATGTCAACAAAATGTCTTTGAAAAAGAAAAAGAAAATATATGGTTCTATTTTATTTACATTTTGGACCCAGTGTATTGTTTTCGACGAAGTCATTCATTTATTGTTTTTACTAACGAGGACTACGAAAAAGAGGAAGAAGCAGCAGTTTCATATTTGCGTTGACATTTTTATGAAGAGGAAGTTTGTGGGATTTGGTCTTCTTGAAAATCGGGTTGAAGTTGTTCCCCGACAAAATGATTTTTTGCAGTTGTTTATATGAAAAAGAAGATTATTGTTTTCGCCGATGAGGAGAGAAGATTGTGAAAATTGTTTCCTGTGAAAGTCGGGTTGAGTGGTAATCCCCGACGAAGTGAAATTTGAGTTCCAGAAGTTTTGTCTTCATCCAGCGTCATTGATTCAACATCGTTGGGGCATCATTTTTCTGCAGAATTATTTCCATCGTCGAACCGAGTAAATAACACCGGCAGCAAGACCTCTGATCGGGAGAATGTCGGCTTTGAGAAGCGTGAAACTACCTTCAATTGCTCTTGTTGTCAGACCTACCATAATCCGAATTGTTAGCACCTGTTTGGGGTCTCAGGTATTGCCAAAAATTTAAATCCTTAACTGGGGCCAAAACTATATGAAAATGAAGGTCGTTCTGAATGGGCGTGCCTCTTCGTCCTACAGCACGAATGCTGGTGTCCCACAAGGCTCTATCCTGGGCCCAACGCTCTTCCTTATTTTCATCAACGACCTCCCAGATGAGATAAAGTCCCAAGTAGGCATCTACGCAGATGACACTACAATATACTCTCGCACCAGTAAGAAACCTGTCGTGGCGGACAGACATAATCTCGCTGCTGACCTTGAGCGGGATCTACACTCTGTGGTGAACTGGGGCAAGAAGTGGCTTGTCAACTTCAATTCATCTAAGACCAAGCTGTTGTCTGTCAACCATTACAGGCAACCTCTTCTGCCTCCCATAAGCATGGACCAGATGATTCTCCCGGAGAGTAATACACTACGCCTCCTCGGACTTACCCTGTCCTCAGACCTCAAATGGAAGCACTATATTGAATCCATAGCAAAATCTACTGCTAAGAAGATTGGGTCACTATGTCGATCCAGGATGTTTTTTCCACCTGAATCCATCCTGCATATATACAAGTCAACCATCCGTCCGTGCATGGAGTACTGCTGCCATTTATGGTCAGGTGCCCCTGCCGTTCTCCTCAGTGTTCTTGACAAGCTCCAAAGGAGAGTCTGTAATGTGATAGGTACTGATCTGGCGACTCGTCTGCAGCCACTTTCCCATCGTCGAAATGTGGCCTCCCTCTGTCTCTTCTATAAATACTTTCATGGCTTCTGCTCGGATGAGCTTAAGTCACTGATGCCTCCTCAACAGGTGTTTACCCGTTCAACCAGACTGGCAACTGGGTCCCACCCATTCACAGTCAGGTTAGCCAAACGCAGACGACAATTCTACTCCTGCAGCTTCCTCTCTCGCACTTCCCGCCTGTGGAACTCACTCCCGTATTCTTGCTTTCCTGACGGCTACGACCTCCAGAAATTTAAAAGCAAAGTTAATACTCACCTACTAACCACTGGCCTCTAGCTCTCTCCCCTCCCCTGTATAACCTTCCCTTTCTCTCCGCCCATGTACCTGTCATTGCACCTGCTTTCTCAGCTTTCTATTGTTCCTTTCTAACTAGCTTGTACTCCTCACTCTTTTCTAATTAATCTTTTTACATTTATGTAACCCCCTGCACATCAGTGGCGTTTCTGCCTTGCTCGGGGTGAAATGATTAAAAAAAATAAAAAATTAAAAAATAATAATATATGTTTATAGTAAAATTAAACAGCAATACATTTTCATAGTTAAAAAAACACCAGTAATATTACGAACGCTTCCAAAAATGAGGTGCCCAAATATCACAAGTTGGGGATACTAAAATCAAATAGATTCCGAATTTTGAATACCAGGTAAGTGCTCCAACAGAGGACGGAAAGTGTGATATGGAGACCCGAAGGCGTATTGGCATGCCAAAAATGCATTCAAGAAGTTGAGTAGAATATTAAGAGACAAGAAAATTTCGTTGGAAACGAGAGAGAGTATTGAATTATGTATCTGTTTTTCAATATGTCAGTGAATGCTGGACAAGCTCATCAATGATGAAGCAAAGACTGCAAGCAACCAAAACATGATTCTACAGAAGGATGCTGAGGATACCATGTGTAACATAATTTTTGGTACAAAAAAGGAAAGGGAGAAGAGAAAGAGACGAAAGAGAAGCAATAATTGAAATGTTCTTTTGTTCTTTCGTCTCTAAAGTTAGGCGACATATATGTTTAGAACACACAAGAGAGATAGATAACGTTTATCATGACTCAATGTTTCCCAACGCAGTAAATCGGAAAAGGCCATTTTCGCGAGGAATGAGTTTCCCCTTTATTAAAAATTTAACGACCGTTAAGACAGACGACAGCCACATAGGGAACAGAACAATGCGGATTATATGACCATACTGACAACCACTTCACGCTGAAAGAGAGAAAAATTTCTGGAAATAAAGTCTCTTAGTCCTTGCTGAAGTTTTGCGATGCTGAGAATTAAAGGGAAAGGGATATGTGTATTGATATACCGCTAAAGAATCAACAAAACAGTAGTTTTGATCCATTCAATGTTTTAACTTTCATAAATTGGTTTCAGTTTAAAAATAAATAATAATTCTCTAAATGATACGAGTGAAAACGAAAATAGATTTGGAAGCCTTTTTTTACATGTGGACTATTTTTTGTTGTTGTTATCACAATGTTTCGGCCGTTGTGTTTTCTAGCCTCAGTCAGGAGAAAGGACAATAATATTTTCATCTTCTTGAAGTGTTTGTTTTCATTACATTTGACACACTTTATCATAGAATGACCTCATGATGTAATTTTTTAAAATTATTTTTCTTGTCTTTTTAGTGTCATCTTGGGAATAGCATGATATGATACCGTCCTACGAGGAATAAACTCTTCCTATTTCTATATATAAATTACCTGCGTGACTTCTGGAGAGCAGTTACCAGCAGTTTACTGCTGCTGCTGCTATGACACTGTCGGCGCTCTTTCTTCGGGTAGAGGGCGCTCTCTGCTTCCGAGCAGAGAGCACAAACCCAGTCGTGGTTCCGCCGAAGGGTAGAACCACGACTCGGTAAAAATAGACAGACATATTTTTGGCCCGGCTATATGGCTGGGAATTCCCACATTAAAATGACCATGTGTCACATCCGGCCTTGCGTGGGAAGGCTAGTAAATACAGCAGAGAGCAATAGCCCAGTCGTGGTTTCGCTGAAGGGTGGAGGCACGACTGGGCAAAAATAGACAGACATTTTTTGGCCGGGCTATATAGCCCGCAAATCCCAGTTATAAAACTGACCATGTGTCACATGTTGCCCTTACTGGGAGGGACAGCTAAATAATGCAGTTAGCAAGAGCAATTACGAGCAGTCAAGTACAGCAGGAAATGAAAGCAGTTAACGACAGCTACTAGTTAGATATCCACTGCACCACAATGGACAGTGGTTGTGCGTTTTGGTGTAGTGGATATCGGCTCGGAACGAGAAATCGGGTAGCCGAGTTCGAATTCCAGTTGAATTCATTGCATTCACTTACGCGCAAATACCCTTGGGAAAGGTATTAATCTGTCTTTTTCCTCCAGTTATGGGTTAAATAACAGGACAAATTGGGTTCTATAGCTTTGGTCGGCAACCAATCTACAGCAGAAAGCAATGGCAACCTACTGCGGGATAACTTTCTACCCAGTCAGTCATGTCTCTTTCGAGACATGATCGCCCAAGCGTGTTTCACGTATGGCACTTGACTGACTGACTAGTTAGGCAGCATAATAATACCTTCGGACTTATTTCTATATTACTTATTATTAACACTTCTTTGATTATACTGTTTTGAACTTACATTCTTTTTTCGTGTCTTACTTCCGGTACAAACCGATCACGACAACTTCGCGGCGAAGTTTTGCCACAACTGCACAACGAAGATGCACAACGAAGATGCACAACAGTATTGCAAGTGATTTAATGAAAATACAATGCAAATTAACTCACTGTGATAAAATATTGCCAATTATTTTATTATAAAAATATATTGTAAAAATTATTTATCAAAATTCATTGCAATGGCTTTACTACGGAAATGCATTAAAATGATTGTGCTATCAAAATGTATTGCAAATAACTTCATTTGGAAAATTCATTAAAAATGATTTTATTATGAAAATACGCTACAAATTATTTTATTATGAAGATGCTTTTAAAAGAATGTGAGGCTTAAACGGATGTGTTTTGTGGTGCAGTGGATATCGACTCGGAACGACAAATCGAGGAGCCGAGTTCGAATTCCAGTTGAATTCATTGCATTCACTTACGCGCATATACCCTTGGGAAAGGTATTAATCCGTCTCTTCCCTACAGTTATGGGTTAAATAACAGGACAAATTGGGTTCTATAGCTTTGGTCGGCAACCAATCTACAGCAGAAAGCAATGGCAACCTACTGCGGGATAACCTTCTGCCCAGTCAGTCATGTCTCTTTCGAGACATGATCGCTCCAAGCGTGTATTACGTATGGCACTTAACTGACTGACTGAATATAATAGTTGGAAACATAATTTTAACTTCTAGTGGTCGTAAAGTGGGGGATCGGTTTTCTATTGTTATGACGTAATAAACAGATCCCCCACTAATTACTAATTAATAATACAATATATCTATTCCCCCGCTAGCTATGAGACAAATAACAGGACTGATTAGTGTCTATAGCCTTGGTCGGCAACCAGTCTACCGCAGAAAGCAATGACAACCTACTACGGAGTAACGTTCTACCCAGTCAGTTATGTTTCTTTCGAGACATGATCGCTCCAAGCGTGTATTACGTATGGCACTTAACTGAAAAGAAAGAAGAAAAGCAGGGTAGGGACTTATTTCTATTTACTTAATTTCTAACACTTACGTTGAACATATGTTCTTGTTATACTAATACACTCTTTTGAACCTACCTTCTGTGTTTCGTGTCTTACTTACGGCACAAACCGGTCACTACACATTGCGGGGAAGTTTTGTCTTACTTCCGGTACAAAGCGGTCACTACACTTTGCGGCGAAGTTTCGTCTTACTTCCGGCACAAAGCGGTCACTACACTTTGCGGCGAAGTTTCGTCTTACTTCCGGCACAAAACGGTCACTACACTTTGCGGGGAAGTTTCGTCTTACTTACGGCACAAACCGGTCACTACACTTTGCGGCGAAGTTTCGTCTTACTTACGGCACAAACCGGTCACTACACTTTGCGGCGAAGTTTCGTCTTACTTCCGGCACAAACCGGTCACTACACTTTGCGGCGAAGTTTCGTCTTACTTCCGGTACAAAGCGGTCACTACACTTTGCGGCGAAGTTTCGTCTTACTTACGGCACAAACCGGTCACTACACTTTGCGGCGAAGTTTCGTCTTACTTCCGGTACAAAGCGGTCACTACACTTTGCGGCGAAGTTTCGTCTTACTTCCGGCACAAACCGGTCACTACAGTTTGCGGCGAAGTTTCGTCTTACTTCCGGTACAAAGCGGTCACTACACTTTGCGGCGAAGTTTCGTCTTACTTCCGGCACAAAACGGTCACTACACTTTGCGGCGAAGTTTCGTCACAACTACGCAACAACGTGTCGATGAAGATCCACAACAGTAAGCTTGGATGTAAGCATGGTGCTATTGATAACGAGTCAGAATTGGAAATTGAAGAGCCGAGTTCAAATTTTTATTGGGTTTATTAGAATAATTATCGCTGTGTGGTGTCTGTTCTTGAATATGGTAACAAATGTTTGACACTCTCCTCAGAGAAGAAAGAGAGACTTGAAGTAACTGAAATCTGGTTTTACAGAAGAAGGCCGAGGATAACATGGACCGAACATGGGAGCAATAAGGTTTTGGAGAGGAAAAGAAAACTAATAATTAACATCAGGAAAAGACCGCTGAAGTTCCTAAGACATGTAATGAGGGAGGAGGGTTTGGAGAAGCTAATACTCACAGGTCAGATAGGAGTTAAGAGATACAGGGTAAAGCAACGCGTAACATAATTGATGGGTTTGAGTAAGTGGATGGCTGAGCAGTGTTTGGGTGGGGTAACAGGAAAAAGCGTGCTATGAGCCTCTAGGAATAGAGAAATATGGAAGGCCATGATCGCCTACGTCTTGAAGGGACACGGTACACAGAAAAAGAAGAAGATACGCACAAATGCTCTTGGGAAAGTTAAGAAGCTATCTCCTGTTCAGCAATGGGTTAATTAGTGGGACTTGTATCTATAGATCATTATTAAGCCCCCCCCCCCGCACAAAATAAATCATTATTATCCCTCCACCCACAAAAAATGCTAAAAATTTAAAATATTTTCTGGCTTTAATTAACCTGAAGAAAGTCGATACACTGTAAAAAAAAAAAAAAAAAAATCAATCAATTTATGCTCTTCTTCGTCTATCACTTCGTCATCTCAGTTCACAAACTTGTTTACTTAGTGTTTATCTCTCTGAAGCTTTCCTTGATTGATTTATTTGGGTAACCATTTGCAGATTATTTTAAATCAAAACATTTTTGCATTAAAAATTTATTTATTGATTTGTGAATCTAATGAATATTAGATTAAGCCTGAGAATATAATGAACCCAACAGGAATTCGAACTCGGCTCTGTGATTACTCATTCAGAGCTGTTATCCATTCTACCATCAGATGTTCAAGTTTACACTCCTGTCGTCATTTCAAGTGGTCATTCCTCTCGGCACAGACCACGATCTACATTGCTTAACTTCACTGATCGAATGAGAATCGGTGTTTGAACATAATACTGCTGTAAGCATGGCCATCTGTTTTTTCCCTGTGAGCTCTTTTCTCATTAGACCTTAAAGTCGGGCTTCGAAAATTGTTTTCTTAATCTTGTGCCTCATCAGTGTTTATTATTTATCTTTTAAAACGCGTTTTTTTATATCTTCTTAGACGCCCCCCGCCACTTTTTATATCTTCTTAGATGCCCCCCACTTTTTATATCTTCTTAGACGCCCCTCCACTTTTTATATCTTCTTAGACGCCCCCCCCCCACTTTTTATATCTTCTTAGACGCCCCCCCCCCACTTTTTATATCTTCTTAGACGCCCCCCCACTTTTCTTAGCAGACAGTCTTCTTCATCTGCTATGATTCAAATCTTCCCTGCCTTCATGTGTCTACTTTATCTGCTTAGATTCTTTTGTCTCTTCTCTTGAACACTCTTCTTGATTTCCTAAGATAATTAATGTTAATATATATATATATATATATATATATATATATATATATATATATATATATATATATGGATGGATGGATGCATGTGTAACACTCTGCACCGGACTGCTGCTCTCAGGCCAGATCCTGGTCGAAACGGCACCAGATGTGACGCCTCAGGCCGAACTGGACGATCCCGTCCGACGTTGTCGCCACAAAAGTTGGGTTATAGGACGTCTTTTGCAACAACGGGCCACTGTCCAACGTTGTGATTAGATCCCAGAGGTCTCGTCTTGCAATCTTAATAATCGCCCCCTTTAGCCAGTCCGGACACTGGTGTACACCTGTGGTTTGAAAAAAAATAAACACGGAACCAAAAAAAAAAAAAAAATTAATAAAATAAATGAATGAAGTCGAACACGCCTGGAGAGCTACGAGTTATAAACAAAATCAATATCTTTCTTTTCCCAAGAATACAGTTGTCGAAAATGTTATTTTCAACAGAGAGAGAAAGTTCGTCAAAAGCATCATAGCTTCTAATCGTTGGACGAAATGTTTTGTCTAAGTTTCGTTAACGTTGAAATAAACAGATCTCTTCAAATATTCTGCAAAGTCTCTTCTTCGTAATTCGTTAAAGTCTTTTTATTAATTCTCTATAATCAGAATTGTCAATTTTCCTATGTAACTTTTAAACAGCAAAGTTCTTTCGGCTTCTTAACGGAGTTCAACGGAGTTTAACGGAGTTTGCCCAATTTTTCCAAATTAACTTCTTTGATTTAATTTGCGGCAGGCTTCATTCGAAATTAACTCTTTAGCCATAAATTATATGGTGGGCGACCAGCCGTGGGTCATGGCTCCCCGGCTGGGGCTATTTTCCCCCAGTCGCTACATTTCAACTGATAGCAGCTCTAACTCAAAAACTGTCACCCAACTGACAAAACTTCCAACTTTTTGTGTCGAGCATCTATTTTTATAACCAATTTCGATCCTTTCTGGGGATCCGGCCGGCTCACAGTCTTCAGCCAATGAAAATCGGTCTCCGCCCACTCGATTGCGGATATCTTAGCTCGACCAATGAGATTAAGCCAACTCAAATCGAACTGAATTCAGAACGGGTTATTTCGGACTGTTGTATTCAACAGTGGCATTGGCCTCCGGGTGACCTTATCAAATCACTCTGACACTTGTTTTGTCTACGCGTTTTCAGATTAGCGGAATCAACAATTTAACTCCAGAAGAAGAGAAATTTACATAAAAACATGAAAGACTAGAAATGTGTATTTATCTAAAATAACTTTATTTTATGCTCCCGTGTTTTTAGAAGCACTTGATGGTACTAAAATTATTATTTTTCTCCTTAGCCCACATAATAACGCAATAAAACATTAATAATATCACCAATATCAATTTCTCTCTCCGTATGAATAATGCATTATATGTACACATATATATAAGTACAGACATGTCTGTAGGGAAATATACGTATGTACGTTGGTATGTGTGTAAGTATGCAAATATATGCGTATTTTGTGAGTATACGTGAGATTTGTTAGTATACTTGCGTAGATATATGTTTCTACTAATTATACGAGTAGAAATCCGGTTTTCATGAAAATTTCTACATTTAAAATAGAAAAATTAAAAAAACAGTACAAAATTGGCTAACCACGTCTGGAAATTGAAATCAAAATATGAAAAAGATCCACACATAACGTTGATTAACTTTGTAAAAACAGCCAAGCCTTACAATGGTGGACAAATATGTAGACTGTGCCAAGAAGAAAAATTAGAAATTATGACATACCCAAATAAAGACGAACTGTTAAATGAAAGAACAGAAATTATGACAAAATGCATCCACACTAAGAAATACCTCTTAGGTTCATACAAACATGGATGAGAACGTCATGATTCGTTTGAATTTAAACAATGCGCATTCATAAATTCTTTGCCGCGTGAACGTTCAAATAAAACACCGGTACAAGGGCGTTCTTAAAAAGAGAAACGGTAAAAGGTAAAATCAGTTATTAAAAATCGCCTGACGACAACACTCATGGTAGAAACCAAGGTAGATAAATAACTCGTTTAAAAAAAAAATATATATATATATATATAGTCGTCCCCGAACAGATCTGTTTCGCTGTATCACAGCTCATCAGTACGGTTAGACATACGATTGATTCTAGCCAGGATTGAAACCTGACCGAATTGACATCAGTTAGCTATTTTACCTTTGAGCTATGGGCGCTCTGTATAGGAAGCTGGACTTTGCCATGTTATATACAATGTAATACAATACGCCACTAGCTGAGTGTGTTCAAATTCATTGGCTGACGGCCTATCACGTTGAATACACCGGTTCTTGCTCGATTAACGAAGTTAATCAACGTTGAACCTGGTCAGTACTTAGGAATACCAGGTGCTGTAAGCGTCTAGTGACGGATGTACGTTGTGGTGCAGTGGATATCGGCTCGGAAAGAGAAATCGGTGAGTCGACTTCGAATTCCAGTTGAATACCCTACATTCACTTAAGCACTGGTACACTTGGGAAAGGTATTAATCCGTCTCTTCCCTCCAGTTATGGGTTAAATAACAAGAGTTGTACTTGGGGACCCTGCTCTTAAAAACAAATCCCAATGAATCTTGATACTCGAAAAGAAAAATGTTGTAAAAATAAAATAACCTTACCCAAAATCACCTTAAATGATCCCATAAGGATTGATAGGTCGTTAAACCTCGAAACAAACAAATCAAATTCATTACTGAATGAACGATGCGGAGATGCTTGAGTAGCTACTGTTTATTCAAAGTCTACAGTTCCTCTATAGTGCTCAATCAGGTTGTGAGAGTGAATTCTCAGAGCGTTGTTTTCATCTATTCGGGTCTTTTCATCCCAGAGCCTTTTCGTCCTCGTCTTAAAACTACTCTTGCGTCTCCTCAGACGCTTCTCTGTATTTTCTTTTTGTTATTTCTTCCTGATCATTACACTCTCTCCTTCAATATCTTATACACTCTCTTTTGGTTTCATATTCTCTCTCCTCTTCCCTTTCCTCTTTAGTGCATTCTCTTCTGAATTTTTTCCCCGCTTTGTTCTAAATGAAAACAGTTCTCGTAATAACTTCATATTTCTAGTTCGTGATGAATTTTCCAGATTTTGTTATTTTTTGTGATCTTTCTGAAAACGATAAAAGTTTGATTGAATTGAAACGAATAAACGCAGCTTCTTTTTTTTTGTCCTGAAAGGAATCCATATTTTCTGTACCTATAAAAAATATAATAATAATAATAATAATAACATGCGTTATTGACATTTACATTATTGTGTATTGTTTTTTTGTTATTGTTACAAAGAATGCCAATGTATGTAACGAAAAGATAATAAAATCTTCAAGGCTAGTATCTCTTACAAAATGTCTTGTACGACACAAGGCCATATTGCAAGGAAACAAAGATCAGAAGTTTATGTTACTTGCAATATTCTAAGGAAACAACATTTGCTTGTATTTAAATTTATAATACACGGTGTTTCAAGAACGTTTGAAATCATAAGCCATTACACTAACAGTATTGCATCCTGCAGTACTGTTAGTGTGATGTCTTGTGATGAACTGATCATCAAGATAGCTAACAACTTTAAGTAATGAACGTTCTAGTTAGTTAGTCAGTTAAGTGCCATACACGATATACGCTTGGGCGATCATGTCTCGAAAGAGACATGACTGACTGGGCAGAAGATTATCCCGCAGTAGTTTGCCATTGCTTTCTGCGGTAGACTGGTTACCGACCAAGGCTATAGACCCTAATCAGTCCTGTTATTTGTCTCATAGCTAGCGGGGGAATAGATGTATTATATTATCAATTAGTAATTAGTGGGGGATCAGTTTATTACTTCATAACAATAGAAAACCGATTCCCCACTTTACGACCAGTAGAAGTTAAAATTATGTTTCCAACTATTATATTCAGTCAGTCAGTTAAGTGCCATACGTGATACATGCTTGGGCGATCATGAAAGAGACATGACTGACTGGGCAGAAGATTATCCCGCAGTAGGTTGCCATTGCTTTCTGCGGTAGACTGGTTACCGACCAAGGCTATAGAACCCAATCTGTCCTGTTATTTAGCCCATAACTGGAAGGAAGAGACGGATTAATACCTTTCCCAAGGGTATTTGCGCGTAAGTAAATGCAATGAATTCAGCTGGAATTCGAACTCGGCTCCCCGATTTCTCGTTCCGAGCCGATATCCAATGCACCACAAACTAGACTATTCCATAAAATTCTAACACATTCGAACAAGAAATAATAATAAATAATTTATTTTTGCTGTTTATATGCATTTATAATTGTTTTACAAATATATTGTGAGCTTTAGACAATGCTTTTCTTTCAATATATGATTCTAAATCTATTTTTTACTGTCCAAAATACTTGTTTCACCTTGTAGAATCACTTCTACATGCATGTACATACTTATATACATATCGCTATGTACGCACGTATACACACATACACATACATACTCTTACATTAGTACCACACATGAAACCTTTTTTTCCCGCGCTTTATTCAGAAATATATAAGCTGGTGTTCACACGTGCTTAAGCCAGTTGGATCCTGCTATTCGGAGCTAACAGTCCAATTGCCGTTAATTCCTTTCCAACTCACATACTGCGCTAATTGCATTCAGCAATTAGTTACACCCAAAATGTTTCATTCTCTCTCTCTCTTACAAGCATACTTCACTACATGTATAATTATATTCAACTACTAATTAGTACAAACATCATATTTCATTTTTTCAGGAACTTTTCCAGTATGAACATTGATACATTCTCTTTAACATCCAAGAGAGAACTTTCTCCACTATATCTTGCATGTACAAATTAATCAATCCTGTAACTATGTTTAATACATTGTTGTTATTTTTGTTACATTGTGCTCTAAGTTACTTTTATTATAAATGTAGTGGATTGGAAAACCAGGATACTTTATAATGGTGAATACACTCAATAAAGATTGGTTACCACAACAAATGGTAACATGTTGTCCAGTCCAAAACAACCTCACTGTCTCTGAATAAGAACATAGTATAGGCAAATAAAAATAAAGGGGCTTAAGCAAGATTTATCCATCAGAATTTGAATTAGAAAATCGATGGTATGTGAATGATTTCATTAGTTCTCAAGATGTTCACCGTGTCTAACGCAGCAGATTTCAAATCGGTCGACTAGACCCTTTTCGCATTGCTCAGACAGCTTTCCTTCTTGCATTTCATAGTATCAAAAATCTAAAATGTTTCAGATCATTGAAGATGTAAATATCTGAATAACTTATAAAGTCTAGGCAAATGGAACTAAACGGTCTTCATGTTGAACAAAAAAGATTTATTCATCATTATCCAGCCTACATATCCTCATAACAGGCACTCATTCCATCTTTATTGAAAGTTATAATAATAAACAAGATTTATTCATTAGAATTTGATTTAAAAATTCGACAGTATGGGGATTTTATGAACGATTACGACATTTTCAATTTCTTCATGTTTAGGGTCAACTGTTTTCTAGCCTACATATCCTCATAACATGCACTCATTATAATGCACTCTGATAATATTTATAAAACAGAATTGAAAAACGGGTTAGCATTTCTTATAAAATGTGTAGGTTGGAAAAATTCGCCACTTATACGGTTTCAGTTTTTTCTCAGAAGTGAGTAATAGCAAAAGAGAATCTGCGATAATACAAGGAAAAAATAAACAAAACAAAACATACAAAAAACTGACAGCAATTGTGGGTGGGGGTAGAAAACAGATAGATGGATAGATAGAGATAGATATACCCAGATAGAAAAAGAGTAGATAGATACACAAAAACATATAAGAACGAAAGAGATAAACATTTGAGAAAGAGACATAGTTTTGATTTTCCCCATTCTTGAATTTATCCAAGTCAGTACAGAGACTGCTATAAATCCCTTGAATATGTCAAATGCAATACATGTTGTACAAAACAGCTGATGTTTGACCATGAGGTGAACTCAATCAATGTACATTTCAACAAGAAATAACAGTTTGATACAACACTACAATAACAAAACAATGAGAAAGTTTTCCTGACTTCGATCAAAGAAAACTAAAATTGATGACTCATTTAGTTTCTCCTAATTTAGAAGTTCGCCGTGTACGACCAAAATGGATTTTTTTTTTTTTAAGCGGTCGCTTGATCAGTGATTTTCACTCGTTGATGTTAGTCGCTGGTCGGGTTCAGGAGGTGATCGCTCACTGAGGGTCAATTATTATTAGCAAATCGTCCGTGCATTGAAAAACAGGTGGTCGCTGACGAAGAGGGTCACATACAGCACATACTTTATACTATTTTTACAACGGCACGTGATCCTAGCAACATGTTTTCTCTAATTATATTAAAAGAAACTCAACTCTGTTTTGTGGCGATCCGTGTTCAAACTTGAATGTCGGCAGCTACAATTTATTCATATATGAGACTTAATTGTTTTTCTTCTTCTATGTGCCCTGTCCCTTCAGGACGTAGGCGATCATGGCTTTCCACATTTCCCGATCCCTGGTGGCTCTGAGCACGCCTTCTTCTGTTACACCATGCAATCCTCGTTCCGTCATCCACCTGATTATGTCCTTCAAATATGTTTTCGTTACTTTCCCCTGTCTCTTTTTCCCTCTAACTGGCCTATTAGTATCAGGTTCTCCAAGCCCTCCTTCCTCATTGCGTGTCCCAGGAACTTCAGCTGTCTCTTCCTGATGCTCAGTATTAATTTCTTTTTTGTTTCCACCACTTCCAAGACCTCATCATTGCTCTCATGCTCGATTCATGTTATTCGCAGCATCCTTCTGTAGAACCACGTTTCAGTTGCTTCAAGTTTTTCCTTCAACTTTGATGGTATTGTCCAGCATTCACTGCTATATTGAAGGACGGACAGCACGTAGCAATCTAGTACTCTTTTCCTTGTTTCTAGCGAAATTTTCCTGTTTCTTAATACCTTACTCAACTTTTGGAATGCTTCCTTCGCATTGCCAATTCGCCTTCGGATCTCTGTGTCGCACTTTGCGTCTTGTTACTTTGCTATAAAAATACAATTTTATTTTAAAAATGTACTGTTGCTATTTGTTTAGAGAGTCTACTATTTAGCCGTAGCTCGGGTCCTAACAAGTGCAACCATATCGGTTTGCTGTGTTAGCTAATTTAATAGACACCCCATCTTCTTTATGCTTCGTAGAAGACTCGTTCTTCATTTATATGCCATGCCCCTTCAAGCCGAGGTGATCATGGCCCTCCGCATCCCCTATTCTTTGTAGCTTTTAACACGGTTTTTTTTTGTATTTCCCGTGTTTCTCTTTCTATCTATCCATCCCGTAAGTATCAGATTCTCTAAGCCCTCCTTCCTCATTACATGTCCCAGGAACTTTAGCTGTTTCTTCCTTATGTTATATATAAGTCTCTCTTTCGTTTCCATCCTCTCAAAAACCTTTTTCGTTGCTCAGATGTCCATGCTATTCTCAATATCATTCCATAAACCAACGTTTCGGTTGCTTCAAGTTCTTCCTTCATCTTTGAAGGATATATTAGCGAGGGTGGATTATAAACTGGCTGAAATGTGACAACTTAAAGAAAAATGTACTTGTTGGAATAATTATTTCTAACTGATTTTGATTGACTTTTTTACGGTCTATCAAACAGTTGATGAGCTTGAGCAATTTACGATAGAACAGTGTTTGAATGGAATACCAAAAGAAAATATCTTAAGAACTACAAACGATAGGAAGATGTGGAGGAATATCGCGCATAAAAGAAATAAGGAAGTTTTTAAAGGTTTATCAAATTTTATGGAAAGCCAGAAAATAATCTTTTCATTATAAGAATCTTTAGAAAATGATCATGATTTACTTTTAAAGTCTTACTAATTAACCCATAGCTGAGGGTAAAGAAGTGAATTCATACATTTTTCCAAGGTATTTTTATTGTATATAAAGAAAATCAGACTGGATCTGGAACTAGGTTATCCAATTTTCAATTTCAAGCCATTATCCGATAACCCACAAGCACAATCAAGCTTACAAGATCGGGTATTCCTAAGCGGTTAACCAGGTAATAACCAGGCTCGACATTGAAATGCATATTACAATGCTATATCTGGACAAATAACGATGATGCTCGTCTTGAAAAACAACGAGGTGACGCTGGTGTGGAGTAAGAAGATAACCGCAACGAGATGAACACCCATATCTCCGCAAAAAAGCTAAACCAGGCAAATTAAAATCACCTAAACTTCTTCACATTTCCTTTACTAACATCCGCGGTATCCGAAGCAATTTCAATAGCGTTGAACTTTTTCTCCGTCAAAAGTCCCTTGACATCCTAGCTCTCTGTGTGACTAATCTCAACCCCTCAATTCCCTCTTCTGACTATGGCTACCTTCCCCTCTTCAGAAAGGACTCCAATATCCACATGCATGAGCTTGGAGTTTACGTCAGTGAACGCCTTCCTCTAGCCAGGATGATTTCTCTTGAATCCTCACATCATTCTTATATGTATTTCCGTCTCTCCCTTCTAATCTCAGTTAGCTAGCTCTTCTTTTTCTACCCCTCCCTATCATCTCCCGACTGCTCCATTCTTGACAGCATCTCCACCAATATCGACATGGCCATTTCCTCCCACCGGTTCACCCATATTACAATGCTATATCTGTATATATCTGTATATCTATATATGTATATATCTATATCTGACTTTAACGCACATCATGCTGAGTGGCTGCATAACTCCGTCACAGATCGTCACAGAGTAAGAAGATAACCGCAAAGAGATCAAGCACACGCAGGAGTTGTCGGGGAGCCGTTAGTCAGTCTCTGTTCCTTCAGCCTACTCTTTCCTCTGCCTTCCCTCTCTTCCGTCAGAAACCCCAGATTGATATTACCCCAAAATTACTACACATCTTAGCTTTTTCGTGTTGTCGCTTAACTGACGTCATCTACGGCCAGATACATTTTGTCAACCATTTTCTGCAGCTATCGCCTTTGGAGCAGGTTTTTGCCTGTATTTTTTGATGTTGCAGCCAGCCGCCACCATTCGCGTCCGGATATTTTTGTCGATAATATATTTGTCCGCTATTGCCTGTGTGTCTGGTTTTGATGTTGCATCCAACTGACACTATCCACGGCCGTATATTTTTGTCAATCATATTTTTTCCGGTCAAGGTAATATATTACATTTGCTTAACTTCGGTGAACATACGAAAACTGCTGTTTCAACGTGATATGGCCATAAATCAATAAGATAAGGTTCAATCATCGAAGTTGAAGAACGTCGAGCCTGATCAATATCTAGATGAGTGGACACTTTGGAATACTAGGTGCTGTAACGTTGGGTGGTGTAATCCAGTTTTAACTAATGTAGAGCAATAAAAATTGAAGAGACACGTTCCAATTCCAGTATTTGTATGGATATTTATATATCAACTTACGCGCAAATACCGTGGAGAAAGGCATGGTATCTTCTTTTCAAGCCGCCGACTATAGGTTAATTAGTAGAACTTGAATTAGTAAATCATTATATTTTTTCTTTATGTGCCATGTCCCTTTAGAACGTAGCCGATCATGTCTCTTTACAATTTCTTCTCCGTTTCAAACCATATTTTTTGTCTTTTTGCTATTTTTCCTAAATCTGTTCTGCTACCCATATACTCAAGCTAATTAAGTTTGTTATGTGCGTTTTTCTTCAGTCCTTCTTGGTCTTTATCTGTCCTGTGAATATAAGATTTTCCAAGCTTTCCTTCCTCATCATGCAACCCAGAAATTTTAACTGTCCTTTTAATTACAAGTTTCCTTTTTGTTTCGATTTTCTTGAAAATTTCGTCGTTGCCCACATGTTCGATAGAAAGCATCCTCATCATCCTTCCCTAGAATCACATTTTTGTTGCTTCATCTATCTTCCTCAATTCTGAAATTTTACAACACTCACTGCCATATATGAGTACACATTTCACGAAGCAGTTCAATACGCTTTTCTTTATTTCTAACGAATTTTTTGTGTTTCTTCATACTTTACTTAGCTTTTGGAATACATTTTTTACTAACCGTCTTTGCATTTCAGTGTCTAAAACTTTGCAGATATTTAAATTACCCCCCTCCAAAATAAATGAATTAAAATTCTTATAATCTAAAAATATTTTCTGGCTTTAATTTAACCCTAAAGTATTGATAAACCGTAAAAAATTAAAAAAAGAAATGTCCTGTTAATGACAGGGCAGTCGATTTAGGTTTGACAGTGTGTCTCTTGAAGAACAATTCTGAATTCAGAATCGGCTGAGTGTGGGTTTAACAACTACATCCTGTATCTAGGTTTTACGGAAACCACACGTGTTCTCTATAGTCCACAGGGGATACTACTGTGTTACTTTAACGTTATAGAAAAGGATGAGCGGATGGTGTAATGGATAGCGGCTTACAATAAGGAAACGGAGAACCTAGTTCAAATTCTATTTGAATTCATTACATTCTCTTATAAGTACTTGTCTATTTTAGAGACGACGTAGTATTTACAGTGTTTACATTATTCGGACTATTGTTCTCATTTTTGTTGCAAATTTGTACAACTTTTCGCCCGTTGTACTCTCCGGCCTTCTTCTGCTAGGAATTTCGAACCGAGCCCTTTATTAGAATCACTTGTGTAGTAGTGCCTCTTTTGGTAGTCATGAGTTGTTCACCACAGCCTGGTATTGAACTCACAACTCTTTGGGTCAAGTCACATGAACTAACCAATGTCTAAACTCACTGGGCCATGTGTCCTGAAGAACAAGAACAACTGAATTTTTTGGACTTTAAACCTGATGTTCAGTAACACTTTTTTACCAGTGTTCATATTGCAATTTTTTGATGTCAATGGCTTTCTCTGGCATTTATTTTTCTAACTCGGCTCCCCGATTTGTCGTTCTGAGTCGATATCCACTGCACCAGAAATTACATCCAATACCAATCTAGTGAGTGAGTCAGTCAGTCAGTTTAGTGCCATACTTGATACACGCTTTGGGCGATCATGTCACGAAAAAGATGCTGACGTCCTATTCTACACCTGGATGCTGATGTCCTATTCTTCAACTCATGATGACGTCCTATTCTTCACCTGGATGCTGAGGTCCGATTCTTCAACTGATGCTGACGTCCTATTCTACACCTGGATGCTGAGGTCCGATACTTCAACTGATGCTGACGTCCTATTCTACACCTGGATGCTGAGGTCCGATTCTTCAACTGATGCTGACGTCCTATTCTACACCTGGATGCTGAGGTCCGATACTTCAACTGATGCTGACGTCCTATTCTACACCTGGATGCTGAGGTCCGATTCTTCAACTGATGCTGACGTCCTATTCTACACCTGGATGCTGAGGTCCGATTCTTCAACTGATGCTGACGTCCTATTCTACACCTGTATGCTGAGGTCCGATACTTCAACTGATGCTGACGTCCTATTCTACACATGGATGCTGAGGTCCGATTCTTCATCTGGTGCTCAGGTTTTATTCTTCACAGGTTGTCTTTGCATATTTAGATTGACAATTCGTCCATGTCTTTTCTCGTTGCTCAAAACTGTGCTACTGGATAACATATGAATCCCAGAGGGATGTCGCAAAATCTATCACTCGCGCGCAGATCGCATTCCCCCACAAAAAGAACAAATATCGATTAGATGACGCTCTATCTAAAGAATGACAATCTGGCCAAAATCCTCTTCAGTCACGCATTATCCAGAATACGACTCTTTAAGATTTATTGCGGATTATTTCAGTCCACATACGCTTAAATCGTTTTCTTGATAATCCCATTCTAACTTGCACAATCAATCATTGATCGAGATGCAATCGATTTATATCGGTGCCCTCAGCCTAACCGTTCCAGCCATTTGGGTGGCACCGATTAACTATTTTAATTTTTTGCTCAGTTTGTTTCTCACCGTATTCTCGGGGTGATATCCGGACTGTCAAAACGAAATCGTGTTTTAAGAGAGTTTTACTTAGACTCCTCGATTTGATACTTCAGGTGAAACAGCTTAGAGAATTTCAGACAGAATCCAGTTCTTTTTTGGAAACATGCAATGGATATCGGCACTGAACGAGAAATCGGAGAGCCCAGTTCGAATTCCAATTGAATTCGTTGAATTCACCTCCGCGCAAATAACATTGGAAAAGGCATTAACCCGTCTCTTCTCCCTCTAACCATCGGTTAAATAGCATTACAGATTGGGTTCTATAGCCTTGATTGGGAACCAGCCTACCGCAGAAAGAAGCGGCAACCTATTTCGGGAAAATATTCTACCCAGTTTCTCATTTCTCTTTCTAGAAATGATCATCCAAGCGTTTTTCAAATATGTCATTTAGATAGATATAAAAAAATGTACTGCTTAATTATAGACAACAGAATATCTACCCTAATACGAGTATCCGTTAAAAATAATGTTTAAATAAATATGTCGGTGTTAATCAATTCCGTGACGGATTTCGTAAATTTTCCTCTTGATTTCTATTTTGGTTTTCTCTTCTTTTCTGCCCTTTTTTTTTATTTCTCCTCTTTTTCTAAAATCTTCTTACCTCGTACAAGAAGATTTCCAAAAATAAAAGGAAGTGTTTTTTTTTTTTTCAGTTTATTACTGTTGGGGATCGCCTCTTTGTACATAATAAGGGACTCGCTTGAGTGTACATATAATCCTGCTTATAGAGAGTTTAGTTGCAAGTCAGCTGTAAGGAGTCAGTTGTTTAGTTGGAGTTGTATCTGGAATCACAGTTGTAGTTGCAGTTGCTCTGAGCTCCACTCAGCTAGAATCAGTTACCCGGACATACTATTTCACTTCAAGACTGTATATGTTTATTTCTGCTAATAGTATTCGTAAATTGACTAACCTGCGTTCCAGTTTGTATATTACGTTCAATATAACTCACATTTTCTGTTTCAGATATGGATCTGTTTTTGTTATTCATTATTTTGAGCGGTTTCTCACAAGGAATCCACAACAATTACCATCATTATTAACTCCCTGATGAGGCATTGTTCTTTCAATGTCAAAACAAAATGTACAATTTTGTAGTAGTTTGTAGTTTCTACATGTTCTAAAGTATAATTTATAATATATATATATATATTATAGTTCGCGTAGTAACTCGTTTACAAAAGAATATATATATATATTCTTATTTTGAAAATGAGTTACTACGCGAACTAGTCTTCTGCCATATGGTATCTTCAAGCGATTTACGATAACTGATTTTACTGTTTTTTTAAGAACAGTCACGTAACCTGATAGAAACATAGGTCGCGTAATAACTCGTTTGCAAATGAAAAATATTCAAAAGTTCTACAGTATAATTTTATTGAACACTTTTTAATACGGTTGTGAACTAGTCTAATTTTAGTATGACCAAAAACTAAGTAATTAAATATTCAATATATATTTATATATATATATATATATATATATACACCATTTTTAATAGATACTCGTATTTGAGTGGATAGTCTGTTTTTTCCTATAATTAAACAGTACATGTAATTAACACATTTCGCTGAATTCTCGTTCCAAACCTCCTAACCTGTATATCCATTTGAAGAAGTATTCGATCGTCACTGAGTTCCGGCTTATGGCCAAATTACGTTGAAACATCGGTTTCTGTAAGAATATCTGAGTTAAGCAATGTCTAACCAGGTCATTACCTAGATTGATGACCTCTCGGGAATATCAGTTTCTGTAAGCTTGGATGTGCGAGTGGTGTAATGATAATGCTCTGAAATCATTAATCGCGGAACCGAGTTCCAGTTCTTGTTGGGTTCGTTATATACGCTTGGAAAGGTTTTGCCTTCATCTGGTTTTCCTAATCTATGGGTTATTTAAGTTATATCATCAAATCGTTATTGTCACAAAAATATTTTCTGGCTTTAAATAACTTTCAAAGGGTTGCTAAACCATAGAAAACGAATCAAACAATGAACAATAATACCCGAGTGCCACATACTTTATGCTTTGTGCCACAATTTCCTTTACTAACCTCCAGCCCCTCTCTTACACACAGGATGTGGCAAACCTCGCACCGCTGTATCGCGTCTTCCAT
Source organism: Ascarosepion bandense (assembly GCA_037127315.1). Taxonomy (NCBI): domain Eukaryota; kingdom Metazoa; phylum Mollusca; class Cephalopoda; order Sepiida; family Sepiidae; genus Ascarosepion; species Ascarosepion bandense. The sequence continues at coordinate 8,995,077 of JBBBDQ010000151.1, forward strand.
GAAAAGTGTCCGGAGGAACTGCATTTCTAGTTTCCTTCGCAGCCAGGGCCCAACATACCCCTCACATTGAAACAATCCACAGTCATTCCCTTTGTAATCCGATGAGAGAAGTAAGACCAATGAAAGACCTCTTGCTCTGTGGAACCATATCCCAAGAGTATGTTTCTCCGACCACTAGTTCCTGTTTAATTAACCATTATCTTCCCCATTAACTGATTCTTACTTTGTAATTGATTACCTCAAGTGGCTCTCGTGACTTGTACAGGATGATTTTTACTGCAAAAAAAAAAATTTAAAAAAAACAAAAAAAAAAACAGAATATTTAAGTTAACTTTAGAAAACCTCTATCCAAGTGAGAAATGACCCCAGGAACAGATATTGTTTGTCATCTCTTCCATTGTGTTTTTACACTTCTGTATCTTTCCCTCGGAACAATTGGAACCGGACACCGGCCAAAAAGAGATGCAGTAAAAACATGTTTCACAAATGCTAATCCGTAATTATTTTAATTCGGGCAAGCTATTCAATTTCCCCACTCACCTTCGCAACTCGACATGTGCTGAACTCAAGTAAATAGATAAAGCTTCTGTTTATATTTCTCGGGGTTAGTTTCAACTGCTAATAAAAAATACAACTCACATTCGACTAATCCACCCGGCCACTAACGCGCACGTGAGTACGTGACGAATTTGATTGTTTGCTTATAATTCCCACCCCCTGCACTATCAATAAGTAGAAAATAAATCTTGATGATATGTTCTTAGCTTGAACACAGACCCTCGCTAATGCATTTACCGGGAAATTGTTGTCCTAATCAGAGATTTACCGGAAAGGCCAAAAAAAGACAAAATGTGTGGCGAGCGGGAAAAGGATGGCTTGTAAATAAAAGAAAAGAAAATATCAGTGGCTTGCTGGCTCTTCTGAAAATATTTGTTACCAGGAGACGAAAGTGGAGGAATCTATAACTATGAGGCTTGCGTGTAATGTTCATAACAAATAAATAAAATTTTATTAAAATGTAGGTTGTTCCATTAAGATGGATCGAAGTTAGCAACAAAAAAAATGTTATTGGTGGAATTTTATTGATTTCATTATTGGATCATATTATTTGAGTCATGGTAATTATGTGTAAAAAATAATATTGCCTAAATGTCCACCAAGGCTTCGGCGGCACTCAGTGGGCAAATGTTTTTGATGACATCTCTGCATATTTGCTCCTCGAGCTCATCAATATCTACCTTATTATCTCACCCTGTTGAATTGTTGTTGGCTTGTTGGCATAGGCCTTACTTTTGAGATGACCAAAAAAGGCGTCGGGTCACATGATCGTGGTGGCCAATTGACATCACTGTTTCGAGAGATGTTCTTCTGGGAAATTCACTTGTTTGAACATCCATTTTCGTAACAGGCTTCGATGACTTTAAAACGTTGTTCGATTGTTAATCTTTCTGTTTTGGCATCCTCCCTCTAAAGAGTATATATATATATATATATATATATATATATATATATATATATATATATATGTGAGGTGTTCCATTAAGAGAGATCGAAGTTAGCAGGAAATAAAACAGTATTATTAGTGAAATTTTATTTATTTCATTATTGGATCATATTATTTGAGTCATGGTAATTATGTGTAAAAAATAATATTGCCTAAATGTCCACCGAGGCTTCGGTGGCACCCGGTGGTCAAATTTTTTTGGTGACGTCTCTGCATAGTTGCTCCTCGATCTCTTCAATATCTACCTTATTATCTCACCCTTCAGCTGTTAAATTGTTGTTGGCGCTGGAGACCTTACTTTTGAGATGACCTCAACTGGAAAAATCTAAAGGCGTCGGGTCACATGATCGTGGTGGCCAATTAACATCACTGTTTCGAGAGATGTTCTTCTGGGAACTTCACTTGTCTGAACATCCATTTTCGTAATAGGCTTTGATGAATTTAACACGTTGTTCGATTGTTAATCTTTCTGTTTTGGTGTCCTCCATCTAAAGAGTTTATGTTGGACTCTTTAGAGGGAGGACACCACAACACTTTCCATGGTTGAAATTGCCAAAGACTGAATTGTTAAATTTGAAAGAAATTTTAAAAAATCATTAGTCCTCCGAATATATATATATATTGTTGATTTTTTTATCGGGTCTGAGCTTTCGGCTTACATAAGCCATTATCAAAGAATGAACATTTAATATATCGTGATGAATATAGAACACTTAAATAATTAACAACGTTTAATTAAACAAAGGTTTAATTTTCTTTGTTTAATTCCAATTTGTTAATAATTTATCTTCACTATATATTAAATGTTCATTCTTTGATAATGACTTCTGTAAGCCGAAAGCTCAGACCCGATAAAAAAATCAACAATTACTGCGATTTCTGGTCGTCTTTTAACGATAGCACTATCAAGCTTATCAGATTATACGAAAGGATCCTACACAAAATAAATAGACAAAACTTGTCTATATTATTCAACGAAATCTGTATTAATGAGAAAATGCTGCCAAAATACACACACATATATATATATACTAGCAGTATAGCCCGGCGTTGCTCGGGTGTAATGAAAGCTTTAAAACTAATCCATGATCCTGGAGCTCAGACTCTTTGGAAGTTGGCACGAAAGACTAAAAAGCAATAGATGTTTCCAGTTAAAGCGAAACCGAAGACTGAAAGAAAAATGAATGGATGTAAGTCAACTTTTGATTTCCTGGTATCGATATCAAATAAGTTTTTTTCGTCGTAAAATGAATTTTGAAGGCTAAATAAGTCCTCTGAGTAAATGGTATCATGACTAAGAACTACAATTATACCTACTTAGAGCAAAAACCGAAGCAAAAACTAAAATAAAAGGGCTGAAAAAAATACAGACATACAGGCAGATAAACAGACACACACACAAACTTCTTGCCTTTTATATATATATATATATTATTGATTTTCTGCACTATTGTAAGAACTGCAACTTTGAAACTTCTGAATATCGTTTCTTATGTCTTTGTCTATGAATGTATCAAATTTGATTAAAATCGGACCACTCCTTCTATAACCCGATTTTTTCGATTACAAAACCTACCTAAGAACACTCGTAGACGCTTATAGTACAACTGTGTAAATTTTCAAAAAAATCTGTTGAGCCGTTTTGGAGTCTATAGGTAACGGACACACACACACACACACACACACACACACACACATACCGACACACACACATTCACACGCACAAAGTTCTATTTATAAATAAGTTTATATATATATATATATATATATATATATATATATATATATATATATATATATATGAAATTCCATTAAGACGGATTGAAGTTAGGAGCAAATAAAACAGTGTTATTGGGAAAGTTTTATTGATTTCAATATTCAATCATGTTATTTGAGAATGACAGTTATGTGCAAAAATAATGTCGCCCAAATGTCCGCCAAGACATCTATGTGTGAAAATAATATTGCCAAAATGTCCGCCAAGACTGGCGATACACCTCTATTCGATGGTCAAAATTTTGATGACGTCTCTACATAGTTTTTCCGCGATCTCACTCTCACCAATATGCTTCATTATCTCATTCTTCAGCTATTGAATTATTGTTGGCTTGTTGGCATGGAATATTACTTTTTGAGATGAACCCAAAGGAAGAAATCTAAGTCGTCAAGTCGAACGATCGTGCTGGTTAATTGACAACACTGTTTCGAGAAATGATTTGACCTTGGAATTTCACTTTCAATAAAGCCAAATGCCAAATTTCTATTTGGACGTCTATTTTCGTAATAGGATTCCATAACTTAAAAAAAAAATTAAATTAAATTTAAATTCCTTGTTAAATTCCTTGTTCGTCTTTTGCCTGGTCATTGTCTAGTTGACCCCACCACTCCTCAGCCAAAAGATAAAATAATTCTTTTTCTCTACTGGCGTTAGTACACGTGCGTTTGGTTTAGGATCAGCTTTGAAATATTCTTAAAAGTAAGTTATAATTTTGCTTTGATTTTATTCTGTTTTATTTTTTGTGGCTAATTTTAAAATAGTTTCATGGTTATTTGAACGAGTGTTCTTTACCTTTTTTCAAATAAATTTCTTTGACCGGACTTTAACTAAGTTAAAACTTAGTTAACTCACTACCGTTACCTTGTTTTTTCTTTCTTCTTCTTCAATTGGAGTCAGTCAGTTTAGGTGCCATACGTGATACACGCTTGGGCGATCATGTCTCGAAAGAGACATGACTGACTGGGCAGAACATTATCCCGCAGTAGGTTGCCATTGCTTTCTGCGGTAGACTGGTTGCCGACCAAGGCTATAGAACCCAATCTGTCCTGTTATTTAACCCATAACTGGAAGGAAGAGACGGATTAATACCTTTCCCAAGGGTATTTGCGCGTAAGTGAATACAATGGATTCAGCTGGAATTTGAACTCGCCTCCCCGGTTTCTCGTTCCGAGCCGATATCCACTGTACCACAACGCACATCCGTTTCAATTGGAGTAGATAGTCTAAACTATCACCCGGTTCACACTCCACCCACGTCTATTGAACGTCTATTGAACAGGTGTAGAGGCTCATCCCTTGTTCCCTGTTTAGGATGTAGTTTCTGGCTTTCTCTCCTCTAATCTTTACACCCTTACGTAGCCCCCGGCACATCAGTGGCGTTACCGCCTTGCTCGGGGTGTTTTGATTTAAAAAACACACACACACACATATTTTGTTTATCCTTCTGTGGTTAAAATTGCCAAAGACTTAAGTTGTTAAATCTGAAAAAAATTTAAATAATCATTAAACGCTAAAACTTAATTCACATTTAAAATCGACCCGAATTATTGAAACGCACATACTCAGTCACCCCTTGTATCTTAGTGGCTTTATTGCCCTGCATGGGTGAAAGCATACAGAATATTATAATTTAATATTTTATTTATTTAGTTAATTTTAAATAACCGGTTGATATTTTTAAATTTGTGCAAAATTTAAAACCGCACAATACTGCATTACCCGCAGTCCGCTATATTAAAAGCAATTGTTTGGGTGTCAATAGATGATTGTTCGAATCTGCCAAGAATTGCTTCTACATCCAATTCATTATAACAATTCCTTTTCAATTGATAGCAACATGGATGATTCGAAATTCTATTCGGAAAGCGAATTTCTTAACTTTTTATCTATGATCTTTAGCATTGAAAATGTCATTTTACATTGGATTTCAGTAACTGATGGGGTGTAGACGACTTTATAAAGTTCTTACTCCTTTTTATTACCAAAACAGTTGTCTGTGTTTGTTTTTTAGTGCATTAATTTGATCTAGGAGGCCCCACTCCATCAGAAGCCCACTTACTATCGTGTAAGCTGACACCCCGTCATGTCTGCCACTGGAAAATTTTATCCGTCCGAGAGAAAAAAAAAAGCCAGAAAATATTTTTCTTTATTTATTTACTTACTTTTTTTGTGTTAACAAAAACAAAAATGGATACAGTAGAGACATATGCCGTGAAGAATTCCTTCCCCAAATCCATAGTGAAAGCCCGATAACTTTTTTTTGCCACTTCGAGAATTGGCTTTTCTAGGAGGGAAAAAAGATTGGTGGGCGTCGGGTGGGATCATGAGAATCTGGTGCCAGGGCATGAACGGTAAATAGGCCCATGTGTCAGCTGTTTACGAAGACGATCGCCGTGACCAGACACGGGGGGAAAATAATTTTTAACACTGACTAAGTCCCCACTTGCTTGTTTCTTATTAGCACTTGAGCGATAACCAGAGATGCGAAGTTCCTATTTAGTCGAAACCAAGAAATTTACTTTAACTCACCCCCACCAAAAAATCCTTCAACAAGGCAGGGAAGAGGCTTTTGTTTACATTTACGCACAGCAGGTCCGTTAATGTCTTATCGTAGAGTGATTTTCTAAGCGTAGCTTAGATGTGGCAAAAAGCCGAATGTATGTGGCACTCAGTGAGGATCAAACTCCCAATTCAGTCGTAATTTTTTTCAAGCAAGTCCAGCTTGTTAATTCCACCAGGTTGTAATGCTTTTAAGTCATATTTTAACAAATTCTTGCTTTGTATTCCTCTAAGTTAGTATTATGTTGCCTTATTTACAGCGAATAGACTCTTCCTCCATCAACATAGTACTACCAGCGTGACTTCCAGGGAGGCAACTGTGACGCAATCTAGTGACAGTCAAGGCGCAGCGTAACTATACCGTTCGGACTTACACTTCTATCTGCTGAATACTAACACTTTAATTTGTATATATGTTCTGTTATTTTTTTATTTTTTTTAATCATGTCACCCCGAGCAAGGCGGTAACGTAAGAGTGAAAAGATTGGAAAAGAGAAAACCGGAAGCCACATCCTAAGCAGGGAACAAGGGTTGAGCCTCTTCATCTGTTCAATAGAAGTGGGTGGAGTCTGAAAAGTCTTTTCTTTTTTCTCTTGCTTAATTTTAAACTTCCCATGCTGAATTGAACGTTTGGTTTGTTTTTTTAAATTGACAAAAACTTCTCTGGTTGTCGGACTTTAAGCTAGTTCACCACCCTATTTTTTTTCAGTTGAAGTAGATAGACTAAACTATCGCCCGGTTCACCTCCACCCACGTCTATTGAATAGGTGAAAAGGCTCATCCCTTTTTTCCTTGTTTAGGATGTGGATTCTGGTTTTCTCTTTTCCAATCTTTTCACTTCTTTTTCTTTCTTTTTTTTTTTTTGTCAGTAGGAGTACATAGACTAAACTATAGCCCGGTTCACACTCCATCCACGTCTATTGATTAGGTGAAGAGGCCCCTCCCTTGTTTCCTGTTTAGGATGTGGCTTCCGGTTTTCTCTTTTCGAATCTTTTCACTACTTTTTCTTTTCTTTTCAATTGGCGCAGATAGACTAAACTATAACCCGGTTCACACTCCACCCACGTCTATTGAACAGGTGAAGCGGCTCATCCCTTGTTCCCTGCTTAGGATGTGGTTTCCGGCTGTCTCTTATACACTGGTTCAACCTACCTTCTTGTTTCCGTGTCTTACTTTCAGGCCCAAAGACGCCACAACAATTTGGCGATGAAGACTCGCCACAACAAGTATCTACAAAGAAGAGGAAGTTGTGGAGGATCATGACCATCTACATTTAGAAGGGACACAACTCATAAAAAAGAAGTTAAGTTTGGCCTTTAGGGTTTCTGTTTTGTCATGCACACGCTGGAATTATTCTTTTTTTCCTGTTTCTATTACATTCAGTATGTCCTATGAGTGTTAACTTCTCTAAGCCTTCTTTTTTTGCAAGTATGTCACTTTTTCGTTTCTAAAACAAGCTATCAATCCGCTCAAATATTTTGCCCGTAATATTATCAGCATCCGACAGAAAAAAACTCATCCTTTTTACTTCAAATCCTTTTTTTTATCTTTTTTTTTAATCAATTCATCCCCATTCATTAAGATACAGCGGGCTACTTGGGGTCAAAGAGAATGAAAAGGAACTGAAAACCCAACCCTAAATCAAGACGATAATCCTACTAAGATTTAAAAGAATACTGGGATAAAAGAAAAAGGGAAGACTTAAGAAGGAACCAGAAACCCAACCCTAAAAAGATTGATTTGTTCTGGCCAGCTTATTAACCTGACGCCTGATAACAACTCTCAAAAAATATTTTTAGGATATGGTTCACACTCCACCCACGTCTATTGAACAGGTTAAGAGGCTCATCCCTTGTTCCCTGTTTAGGATGTGGTTTCCGGCTTTCTCTTTTCCAATCTTCTCACTTTGTTTTTGTTTTTTGTTTTTTTCAATTGGAGTAGATAGATCTATCTATCGCCTGGTTCACACTCCACCCACGTCTATTGAACAGGTTAAGAGGCTCATCCCTTGTTCCCTGTTTAGGATGTGGTTTCCGGCTTTCTCTTTTCCAATCTTCTCACTTTGTTTTTGTTTTTTGTTTTTTTCAATTGGAGTAGATAGATCTATCTATCGCCTGGTTCACACGCCACCCACGTCTATTGAACAGGTTAAGAGGCTCATCCCTTGTTCCCTGTTTAGGATGTGGTTTCCGGCTTTCTCTTTTCCAATCTTCTCACTTTGTTTTTGTTTTTTGTTTTTTTCAATTGGAGTAGATAGATCTATCTATCGCCCGGTTCACACTCCACTCACGTCTATTGAACAGGTTAAGAGGCTCATCCCTTGTTCCCTGTTTAGGATGTGGTTTCCGGCTTTCTCTTTTCCAATCTTCTCACTTTGTTTTTTTTTTTTTCATTTGGAGTAGATAGATCTATCTATCACCCGGTTCACACTCCACCCACGTCTATTGAACAGGTTAAGAGGCTCATCCCTTGTTCACTGTTTAGGATGTGGTTTCCGGCTTTCTCTTTTCCAATCTTCTCACTTTGTTTTAGTTTTTTGTTTTTTTCAATTGGAGTAGATAGATCTATCTATCGCCTGGTTCACACGCCACCCACGTCTATTGAACAGGTTAAGAGGCTCATCCCTTGTTCCCCGTTTAGGATGTGGTTTCCGGCTTTCTCTTTTCCAATCTTCTCACTTTGTTTTTGTTTTTTGTTTTTTTCAATTGGAGTAGATAGATCTATCTATCGCCTGGTTCACACTCCACCCACGTCTATTGAACAGGTTAAGAGGCTCATCCCTTGTTCCCCGTTTAGGATGTGGTTTCCGGCTTCTCTTTTCCAATCTTCTCACTTTGTTTTTGTTTTTTGTTTTTCATTGGAGTAGATAGATCTATCTATCGCCTGGTTCACACTCCACCCACGTCTATTGAACAGGTTAAGAGGCTCATCCCTTGTTCCCTGTTTAGGATGTGGTTTCGGCTTTCTCTTTCCAATCTTCTCACTTTGTTTTTGTTTTTTGTTTTTTTCAATTGGAGTAGATAGATCTATCTATCGCCCGGTTCACACTCCACCCACGTCTATTGAACAGGTTAAGAGGCTCATCCCTTGTTCCCTGTTTAGGATGTGGTTTCCGGCTTTCTCTTTTCCAATCTTCTCACTTTGTTTTTGTTTTTTGTTTTTTCAATTGGAGTAGATAGATCTATCTATCGCCTGGTTCACACTCCACCCACGTCTATTGAACAGGTTAAGAGGCTCATCCCTTGTTCCCCTGCTTAGGATGTGGTTTCCGGCTTTCTCTTTTCCAATCTTCTCACTTTGTTTTTGTTTTTTGTTTTTTTTCAATTGGAGTAGATAGATCTATCTATCGCCCGGTTCACACTCCACCCACGTCTATTGAACAGGTTAAGAGGCTCATCCCTTGTTCCCTGTTTAGGATGTGGTTTCCGGCTTTCTCTTTTTCCAATCTTCTCACTTTGTTTTTGTTTTTTGTTTTTTTTTCAATTGGAGTAGATAGATCTATCTATCGCCTGGTCTACACTCCACCCACGTCTATTGAACAGGTTAAGAGTGTCTATCCCTTGTTCCCTGTTTAGGATGTGGTTTCCGGCTTTCTCTTTTCCAATCTTCTAACTTTGTTTTTGTTTTTTGTTTTTTTCAATTGGAGTAGATAGATCTATCTATCGCCCTGTTCACACTCCACCCACGTCTATTGAACAGGTTAAGAGGCTCATCCCTTGTTCCCTGTTTAGGATGTGGTTTCCGGCTTTCTCTTTTTCCCAATCTTCTCACTTTGTTTTTGTTTTTTGTTTTTTTCAATTTGAGTAGATAGATCTATCTATCGCCTGGTTCACACTCCACCCACGTCTATTGAACAGGTTAAGAGGCTCATCCCTTGTTCCCTGTTTAGGATGTGGTTTCCGGCTTTCTCTTTTCCAATCTTCTCACTTTGTTTTTGTTTTTTGTTTTTTTCAATTGGAGTAGATAGATCTATCTATCGCCTGGTTCACACTCCACCCACGTCTATTGAACAGGTTAAGAGGCTCATCCCTTGTTCCCTGTTTAGGATGTAAGTTCTCGGCTTTCTCTTTTTCCAATCTTCTCACTTTGTTTTTGTTTTTTGTTTTTTTTCAATTGGAGAGCAGGATCTATCTATCGTCTGGTTCACACTCCACCCACGTCTATTGAACAGGTTAAGAGGCTCATCCCTTTGTTCCCGTTTCAGATGTGGTTTCCGGCTTTCTCTTTTTCCAATCTTCTCACTTTGTTTTTGTTTTTTGTTTTTTTCAATTGGAGTAGATAGATCTATCTATCGCCTGGTTCACACTCCACCCACGTCTATTGAACAGGTTAAGAGGCTCATCCCTTGTTCCCTGTTTAGGATGTGGTTTCCGGCTTTCTCTTTTCCAATCTTCTCACTTTGTTTTTGTTTTTTGTTTTTTTCAATTGGAGTAGATAGATCATCTATCGCCCGGTTCACACTCCACCCACGTCTATTGAACAGGTTAAGAGGCTCATCCCTTGTTCCCTGTTTAGGATGTGGTTTCCGGCTTTCTCTTTTCCAATCTTCTCACTTTGTTTTTGTTTTTTGTTTTTTTCAATTGGAGTAGATAGATCTATCTATCGCCTGGTTCACACGCCACCCACGTCTATTGAACAGGTTAAGAGGCTCATCCCTTGTTCCCTGTTTAGGATGTGGTTTCCGGCTTTCTCTTTTCCAATCTTCTCACTTTGTTTTTGTTTTTTGTTTTTTTCAATTGGAGTAGATAGATCTATCTATCGCCCGGTTCACACTCCACCCACGTCTATTGAACAGGTTAAGAGGCTCATCCCTTGTTCTCTGTTTAGGATGTGGTTTCCGGCTTTCTCTTTTCCAATCTTCTCACTTTGTTTTTGTTTTTTGTTTTTTTTCAATTGGAGTAGATAGATCTATCTATCGCCTGGTTCACACTCCACCCACGTCTATTGAACAGGTTAAGAGGCTCATCCCTTGTTCCCTGTTTAGGATGTGGTTTCCGGCTTTCTCTTTTCCAATCTTCTCACTTTGTTTTTGTTTTTTGTTTTTTGCAATTGGAGTAGATAGATCTATCTATCGCCTGGTTCACACTCCACCCACGTCTATTGAACAGGGTAAGAGGATCATCCCTTGTTCCCTGTTTAGGATGTGGTTTCCGGCGTTCTCTTTTCCAATCTTCTCACTTTGTTTTTGTTTTTTGTTTTTTTTTCAATTGGAGTAGATAGATCTATCTATCGCCTGGTTCACACTCTACCCACGTCTATTGAACAGGTTAAGAGGCTCATCCCTTGTTCCCTGTTTAGGATGTGGTTTCCGGCTTTCTCTTTTCCAATCTTTGTTTTTGTTTTTTGTTTTTTTTCAATTGGGCTCTCTCGCACTTCCGGCCTGTGGAACTCACTCCCGTATTCTTGCTTTCCTAACGGCTACAACCTCCAGAAATTTAAATGCAAAGTTAATACTCATCTACTAACCACTGGCCTCTAGCTCTCTCCCCTCCCCAGTATAACCTTCCCTTTCTCTCCACCTATGTATCTGTCATCGCACCTGCTTTCTCAGCTTTCTATTGTTCCTTTCTAACTAGCTTGTACTCCTCACTCTTTTCTAATTTATCTTTTTACATTTACGTAACCCCCTGCACATCAGTGGCGTTTCCGCCTTGCTCGGGGTGAAATGATTAAAAAAAAAAAAAAGATAGATCTATCTATCGCCTGGTTCACACTCCACCCACGTCTATTCAACAGGTTAAGAGGCTAATCCCTTGTTCCCTGTTTAGGATGTAGTTTCCGGCTTTCTTTTCCAATCTTTTCACTATTACATAGCCTCCTGCACATCAGTGGCGTTACTGCCTTGCTCGGGGTGATATGATTAAAAAAAAAATTTAGATAATAATCATTTAGTGATACAAATTTTACTAATTAACACATAGCTGACTTAGATGAGGTGAATTATTACCTTTTTCTGGAGTTATTTGTGTTTAATGCATAACCAACTCAGCTGGAAGTGGGAATGGAACTCGGCTTTCTGATCACCAATTCCGAACCATTATCCATTGCACCACCCACCATCCACTACTTAACTGAAAAGGTTAGAACCTTGTTGCCGGTCTGGTTGCTGGAGTAAATTCTTATGGAGGGTGCACCAGTTACCTAAGCTTCTCGGAGCAGAATCCATGAAAATATTTGTAGAAAAGACATAGGGAAGTCACATGTTGCCGTTAAAAAATTGCTGGAGTCGAGCTGCCAGGTCAAGACCGATCACATTATAGATTCTCCTTTGGAGCCTGTTGAGAACCCTGAAATGAACAGAAGGGGCACCAGACCAGATATAATAACAGTATTCTATGCTGCTGGGAAAACAAATTTAGCCTAAGAGTGAACCCCCTTGTTAAAGATAAGCAACCTCACGTGGCGGCTGCTGTAAATAAACAGAAATTGACCACCGTTTTCGTCGCTACATAGAGTAACGTCATAAAGCAGCAGTCACGCATATTCAATATAACTTTTCTTCACCAAAGATTTTTTCTGTATCGCTATAGTGTAATTCTTAAATACAACATACTATAACGTATTTAGTTAGAGTTTTAGTTCATTTTTCCTGCTTCTACAAAGAAAAAAGTCCCGAACTGTTATGTAATATTAGTCCTCTATGACCTTAAATGCTGAACAATTTCTTCACAGATGAAGAAGAGACTTGAAGCAATAGAAATGTACTTCTAAAAAAGAAAGAGTCATGAACTGTTATGTAATATCAGTCCTCCTATATGGCAGTGAATGCTGGACAATCTCCTCACAGATGAAGAAGAGTCTTGAAGCAGCAGAAATGTGCTTCTACCGAAAGTTGCTAAGAACACAATGGGCTGAACATGTGAGCAACGATAATGTTTTAATGAAAATGGAAACATTAACATCAGGATGAGACAGTTGAAATTTTATCGGATACATAATAAGGAAAGAGAGATAAGAAAATTTGATACTCACAAGGCTGATTGAAGGCAAGAGAGACAGAGAAAAGAAACACATAACCTACTTAGTGAGCTTCAGGAAATGGATATTGGACTGCGGTTTTAAGAGAAATGACAAAATGACTCAATTTATTAAGTGCTACGAAGCCGTGGTTGTGGAGAGCCATGATCGCCCCCGTTCTGCAGGGACACAGAACATAAAAGAAATGAAAATTTTAATAAGATGATGTCAAAAGACAACGGGATCATATCTTGCAAATGAATCTAAACTTTCTTTTTATATTTACTAGCAGTATAACCCGGCATTGCCCGGGTGTAATGAAAGCTTTAAAACTAATCCATGGTCCTGAAGACTCTTTGAACATTGGCAAGAAAGACTAAAAACCAATAGTTGTTTCCAGTTAAAGCGAAACCGTAGACTGAAAGAAAAATGAATGGATGTAAGACAAATTTTGATTTCCTGGTATCGATATTAAATACGTTGTTTTCGTCGTAAACTGAATTTTGCAGGCTAAATAAGTCCTCTGAGTAAATGGTATCATGGCTGAGACTAAGAACTACAATTGCACCTACTTAGAGCCAACCCGAAGCGAAAACTAAAATAAAAAATACAGACGTACAGGCAGATAAACAGACACACACACAAACATCTTGTCTTTCATATGTATATATTATCGATTTTCTGCACTATTGTAAGAACTGCAACCTTGAAACTTCTGAATATCGTTTCTTATTTCTTTGTCTATGAGTGTATCAAATTTGATTAAAATCGGACCACTCCTTCTATAACCCGATTTTTTCGATTATCGATTTTCGATATTTATCGGGTGTACCTTGATACAAAACCTAGCTAAGAACACTCGCAGACGCTTATAGTACAACTGTGTAAATTTTCAAGAAAATTGATTCAGCCGTTTCGGTGTCTATAGGTAACGGACAAACACACAGAGACAAAGTTCCATTTATTATATAAGTTTAGACAAGTGTAGACATAATAATGGTAATTATGTGAATTTACCTTTTCCATATGGGAAACACTAGTACCCATTAACCGAAAAACTTCTTGACATCTATCGGTTGAAATTTATAAACACTTTGTACAATTTATTTTGCATATTCTTGCCTTTCTCCTAGTTGCTGCTATTTACTTCTGTTTTTTTTTTTTTTTTTTTTTTGCTAATCTTTCTGTCACGAAAGTCATGACTTACCTCAGAATTCGAAACGAGCACGAAGGAGTATTGCTTGCAAGGTAATAACAAGATGAAATATAACCGCTATTGAATTGAAGTAGATAGACTAAACTATCGCCCGGTTCACACTCCACCTAAGTCTATTGAACAGGTGAAGAGGCTCATCCCTTGTTCCCTGGTTAGGATGTGGTTTCCGGTTTTCTCTTTTCCAATCTTCTTACTCTTACGTAGCCCCCTGTGCATCAGTGGCGTTACCGCCTTGCTTGGGGTGATATGATTAAAAAAAAAAAAAGACACAATTCATGCGTGCCCATCTTGTCCAAAAAGAGACGATATTCTCACACATGCAAATTTTGACCGTCTTGTAATAGCATAAAATGCGGGGTGTCAGCAGCGCTGTTTTTTTTTTTTGTTTTTTTCGGTGGACTGCGTTTGTTAGAGTTGGACGTGCGGATTGACAGTAAAACTGAGAAAGAGGAAGTAGCAGCTGTTTAGCTGGTGTCTGTTTCACAACTGCCCAGTGTAATGACCAGGAAAGGGAGCCACAAAGAAAAAAAAAAAAGAGAAAAAACAGCTGGCCTGCCGGCGAGCGTGGCACTGCACTTTTTGACCCCCCCCTCATCATCTATTTTTCTGCACTTCCAGTATGGTTGATAATAAACTCAGTTCAAGAAAGTCATTGCGCTTTCCCGGTCTAATATTCTCGGCTTACATGAAGTGGAAAGATTCTATTGAATCTATTGCTTGGTCTGAGGCAAAGAAAGTTGTCTTGTGCGAGATACTCTCGCCAGAATATATTTTAGATATCTAAGTCTACCATTCGTTTCTTTTTTTTTTTTAATCATTTCACCCCGAGTAAGGCGGAAACGCCACTGATGTGCAGGGGGCTACATAAATGTAAAAAGATTAATTAGAAAAGAGTGAGGAGTACAAACTAGTTAGACATTTGGCAGTGATGTGCAGAAAAAAAAGGGACCGAAAGTCCAAAAGATTAACACGGTAGTTATGAAAAAAGTCACGAACGATTGCAGTAACAGAATATACGTGGACTTAAGAATGAATGGAAGAACGGTAAACAGGTGTAGAGGCTCATCCCTTGTTCCCTGTTTAGGATGTGGTTTCCGGTTTTCTCTTTTCCAAACTTCTCACTTTTTTTTTTTCAATTGGAGTAGATAGACTAAACTATCGCCCGGTTCACACTCCACTCACGTCTATTGAACAGGTATAGAGACTCATCCCTTGTTCCCTGTTTAGGATGTGGTTTCCGGTTTTCTCTTTTCCAAACTCCTAACTTTTTTTTTCAATTGGAGTAGATAGACTAAACTATCGCCCGATTCACACTCCACCCACGTCTATTGAATAGGTATAGAGACTCATCCCTTGTTCCCTGTTTAGGATGTGGTTTCCGGTTTTCTCTTTTCCAAACTTCTCACTCTTACGTAGCCCCCGGCACATCAGTGGTGTTACCGCCTTGCTCGGGGTGATATGATTAAAAAAAGAAAAAAGAAAGGAACAATAGAAAGCTGAGAAAGCAGGTGCGATGACAGATACATAGGTGGAGAGAAAGGGAAGGTTATACGGGGGTGGGGAGAGAGCTAGAGTCCAGTGGTTAGTAGATGAGCATTGACTTTGCATTTAAATTTCTGGAGGTTGTAGCCGTCAGGAAAGCAAGAATATGGGAGCGAGTTCCACAGGCGAGAAGTGCGAGAGAAGAAGCTGAAGGAGTAGAATTGTCGTCTGCATTTGGCCAACCTGACTGTGAATGGGTGGGACCCAGTTGCCAGTCTGGTAGCACGAGTAAACACCTGTTGAGGAGGCATCAGTGACTTAAGTCTGAGCAGAAGCCATGAAAGTATTTATAGAACAGACAAAGGGAGGCCACATTTCGACGATGGGGAAGTGGCTGCAGTCGAGCCGCCAGATCAGTACCTATCACATTACAGACTCTCCTTTGGAGCCTGTCAAGAACACTGAGGAGAACGGCAGGGGCACCTGACCATAAATGGCAGCAGTACTCCATGCACGGACGGATGGTTGACTTGTATATATGCAGGATGGATTCAGGTGGAAAAAACATCCTGGATCGACATAGTGACCCAACCTTCTTAGCAGTAGATTTTGCTATGGATTCAATATAGTGGTTCCATTTGAGGTCTGAGGACAGGGTAAGTCCGAGGAGGCGTAGTGTATTACTCTCCGGGAGAATCACTTGGTCCATGCGTTTCTTCTTGGAACATTGTGATCGCATAAATCTAAAAGAGAATAAGCAATATTATATGTACTGACTTGGCGTCTAGGCTTCAATCACATTCCCATAGTGTAGTTTCCCTGTGATATTTTAACTATCTACATTGAGTGGCTCTTAGTCTGTTTTATTTATTGATTACCTTTTTTTGCAGGAGGTGCCTTCTGATGCAGTTGATGTAGGCTCGGAATGAAAAATCGGAGAGCAGAGTTCGAATTCCAGTTGAACTCATTGCATTCACTTACGCACAAATACACTTGGGAAGGGTATTAATCCGTCTCATCCCTCCAGTTATGGGTTAAATAATAGGACAGATTGAGTTCTATAGCCTTGGCTGGAAACCAGAAAGCAATGGCATCCTACTGTGGGATAACGTTCTGCACAGTCAGTCATGTCTCTTTTGAGACATGATCGTTCAAAGCGTGTAATTCACTTCATGACTGACTGAACCGTCTCGTAAAGCAGGTGCGTCTGCAGCGTATTCTGAGATTCTTATATTTACCAAGCACCTGCCGGGTATAAATAGGTGTGTCTCTAAGTTTGGACAGTGTGCGACCCAGTATTGTCTCTGTTCGCGCATAGAAAGGCAGGTGAAAAAAACAAAATACTGGGAGGCGCCCGGTTTTGCTAGCCAGGTACCTGAGACTGCATCATTCCATTGCATTTTAGGGATGGAGCGGTGGTGGCGACAGAACCAGTGCAACCCAGAGTTGCGTGGCCTGGGCAATTTTGGGCTCTAACACGAGAGTATTAGCTCGGTTTTCCTACCATAAACTTGACCTTGTGTCACATCAAGTCTCAGTGGGAAAGCGAGGTAAATATTATATTAGAGGTTCTATAAAAAATTCAAACAAAAACCAGTAATATTTTTTGTACTGAGCTGGTGTCTCGGCTTCAGTCTCTTTTCCAAAGCCGTAATGTAGCTTCAGTGTGCCTTTTTAATCCGCTACTTCGAGTCAGGATGTGCGTTGTGGTACAGTGGATATCGACTCGGAAAGACAAATCGGGGGTGCCAAGTTCGAATTCCAGTTGAATTCCTTGCATTCACATACGCACAAATACCCTTGGGAAAGGTATTAATCCGTCTCTTCCCTCCAGTTATGGGCTAAATAATAGGACAGATTGGGTTCTATAGCCTTGGTTGGCAACTAGTCTACCGTAGAAAGCAATGGCAACCTACTGTGCGATAATCCTCTGCCCAGTTAGTCATGTCTCTTTCGAGACATGATCGCCCAAAGCTGACTTCAAGTAGCGCTTGGTCCGTATATAGAGCGAGAAGCATCGCAAACAAAATGTCTTACGGGCTGATTAACGTAAAAAAAGAAATAAAAATAGCAGTTTGATAGAATATTTTTGGTACCTTTAAGAATAAAAATGTTTTTTTTTTTTTGTTGAATCGCTTTCTTGTATTCTTCATTTGGTTTTAAGTCAGATCGATTATGCAAAGGCGTTCGACAAAATACGCCACAAAGAACTGATGGAGATGTTCTGCTGCTTTGACATACTTGGGAAAGACATAAGTGTAATCAAGAATTTCTACTGGCAGCAAACTACCTGCATACTGACAGGAAACGAATTCATCAGATATACAAAGATAGAAAGGGGCGTAAGAAAAGGAAATGTCTTTTTACCGGATCTATTCAACTTGTACAGCGAGGACCCTAGATGCTAGGCCAGGATTTGCTATCGAAGGCCACAATTAGAACAGCATAAGGTACGCAGATGATACAGTGCTGATAGCAGACACGGAAAAGAAAATTACAAGACCTCCTACAGAAGCTAGCTGAAGAGAGTGACAAGAAAGGGCGACAAATAAACCGAATGCATAGTCATCAGCAAAAAGGACAGCCCAAAAATGCCAAAATACAGGTGGAGAATATCAAACTCAAGCAGGTACAAAAATGTAAATAGCTGGGAAGTGTTCTAACAGAAGACACAAAGTGCGACACAGTGATCCGAAGGTGAATTGGCATGGCCAAGGATGCGTTCCAAAAGCTTATTAGAGTATTAAGTGACAGGGAAATGTCGCTATAAATAAAGAAGAGAATACTGGCTTTCTATGCGATGTCAGTTCTTCAATATGGCAGCAAATGCTGGACAATATCATCAAAGATGAACGAAAAACTTGAAGCAACTGAAATATGGTTCTACAGAAGGATGTTGCGGATATTATGAACCGAGCATGTGAGCAATAATGAGGTTTGGGAAAGGAAGGAAACGAAAAGGAAATTAATATTGAGCATCAGGAAGAGACAGCTAAAGTTCCTGAGACATGCAATGAGGGAAGAGGGATTGAAGAACCTGATAATAAGGGGCGATATAGAGGGAAGAAGAGACAAGGGAAAGCAGCGGATAACATATTTGAAAGGCCTGATCAGGTGGATGGCAGAACGGGGGTTGCGTGGTGTAACAGGAGAAAGCGCGCTAAGAGCAAACAGGGATAGGGAAATGAGGAAAGCCATGACCGCCTACGTCCTGAAAGGATAAGACACATAGAAGAAAAAATATTTGATGGCCATTTTCTGTTTCCAATAATATTGGCGAGATTTGACCCGTTTCGAGTTATCAAAATTTATTAATATAACAGAACGGTGCGTTGTGGTACAGTGGATATCGGCTCGGAACGGGGAGCCGAGTTCGAATTCCAGTTGAATTCATTGTATTCACTTACGCGCAAATACCCTTGGGAAAGGTATTAATCCGTCTATTCCTTCCAGTTATGGGTTAAATAGCAGGACAGATTGGGTTCTATAGCCTTGTTCGGCAACCAGTCTACCGCAGAAAGCAATGGCAACCTACTGCGGGATAATCTTCTGCCCAGTCAGTCATGTCTCTTTCGAGAAATGATCGCCCACGCGTGTATCACGTATGGCGCTTAGCTGACTGACTAACAGAACGGTTAAATTTGTGCTACAGACTCCCACTGTTTTTCACAAGCAAGAAGTGAATGTGTCAAGTATTCCTTCTTTCATTTTTGGTTTTTTCTTTCATTTCGTTGTCTCTACATTTTTTTTATCATCCAGCACATCTTCATTTCACTTTTTCATCCACATGGGATTATCTTATTTTTATCTTTTCAGTTTCCTCTTCCAAAACTTACACAATGTTTCTTTATCCCCTACTTCTTTCTTTTTCAGATGTCACAGTCCTAAATCCTCTTGTCAGTCAATGTTGTGCTAAAACCAGCAAAAAATTCTAAACAGGTAAACAGAAGCAACGAGAAAATAATAGGCTAACTTACCTAAATTTCAAATCAATTCCTACTATTTTTCAAGTTTTTATATATACCATCAAATATAAACCTTACCACCGGACTCAAGAATAATAGCAAACAATATATATATATATATGTGTGTAAACTTATCGCTATATTCGTTTCGAAAAACCCTCCGAGTAGATACGCGGAAGGAAAAAATAGTAATAAAAAATGAACGAGCAAAACACTTGAACAACAGTCAAAGTACGTAGCCCAAAGAAAAAACCCGACACGAGTAACCTAAAACAAAAAGTGCTCAATACACAAGTGGAGCAAATAAAGTAAATAACTAACCTAAGGAGCCAATGAACCTACCAAGGTTTTCACATAACCGGAGCCAACCTTCCCTGAAGATTCGGTTAGGGGAAACCTTGATAGTTTCGTTGGCTCTTTAGGTTAGTTATTTACTATATATTCGGGTTTCAATCCTGGGTAAAAAAAACGTACTGATGAGCTGTGATATGGCGAAACACATATGTCTGCGGATGACAATATATATATATATATATATATATATATATATAGTGTATCGAGGCAGCAGATAATTTTCTTAACATATACTGTTAAATATAAGAGACAATGGATGTCTATTATGTTTAATAATGAGCCGTTCTAAACATCGTATTTTGGCTCAAATTTCAGGTGAAAATAAAGACAAAAATTCTCCAACATATGGATAGTCTTTTATTTACTTAGTTCAACCCATACTTAATAAAATCACGTTTAAATCTGGTCATAACACATTACATTGCATTTAAATATATGCTTCTGTTATCATTTCGAGCTCTCACGCGGTATGACGTCATAGAACCGCATTACAAATTTACGAATTGCATTTGCTATTTTTGGTAACTGTTATCGTTGCCTAGCAAAGTTTTATGTCAGCACAAGATAAAATGGTCGCTGACGGTCGATGTTTTTATGTTAACGTCCATATAACCTCTCATGTTTGTTCTAAGCTTTCGGCTCACATGAGAAAGCTTAAAACCAACTTAAAGGATTTTCCAAATGTTGGAGAATTTTTGTCTTTAATTTTCCCTGAAATTAAAATCAAAATACGATGTTTAGAAAGGCTCAGGATGAAACATAATAGAGATTCATTGTCTCCTATATTTAACAATATATATATATATATATTTAACAATATATATATATATATATATATATATATATATATATATATATATATATAATCATTACACCCCAACCAAGGCAGTTTTACTGCCACTGCTGCGCAAGGTGTCACATAGGTGAAAAGTTATGAGAAAGAGGGGTAGGTTATAGGGGTGTCAGGAAGAGGGTAAAAGAAGGATGAGAATACTTGTATGATGAGAGTGGAGTGGACGAAGAAAAGAGCACGAGAGAAAGGGTACGAGTCAGTGAGATAGGAGATGATTATTGACATTACATTTAAATTCTTGGAGGTTGTAGCTGTCGTGAAGTCAAGTATGCGGAAAGGAATTTCACAAGCAAGAATTACGAGAAAAAGGTTAGTGGAGTAGAAGTTGCGGTTACATTTTATTGGTTTCACTGAAAAAATGTAGGACTTAGTTCCTAGTGTAATAGATCGAGTAAATCTATACATCGGGGGCAGAAGCCGTGAAAGTATTTGTAAAAGAGACACAGGGAAGCCGTATTACGCGGGTGAGAGACTGACTGCAACTGAGCTGCCAATTCCTGATCAATCACATCACAGTTTCTCCGTTGGATTTTGTCAAGAACCCCGAGGTGAATAGCAGGGGCAGCCGACCAGATGTGGTAGCAGTATTCAATAAACGGGCGGATGGTAGATATATATATATATATATATATATGTAGGATGGATTCAAAAGGGAAAAAACTTCCTGGCTCTGCACAGAGAAACGACCTTCTTGGCAGTAGGGCTGTATACTTATAGACCCTTTTTTACCCCCTATTTACCCAAATCATTGACCTACAGTCTCAAGCATAAATCATCCCTATATTTACCTGAAGACTTATTTATAATCCGATCAATATTTACCCATTTTCTCGTGTATAAACCCAGTCAATATATACTAGAATTTATAAGCGTACCCTCTG
Source organism: Ascarosepion bandense (assembly GCA_037127315.1). NCBI lineage: Eukaryota > Metazoa > Mollusca > Cephalopoda > Sepiida > Sepiidae > Ascarosepion > Ascarosepion bandense. The sequence goes on from JBBBDQ010000151.1 coordinate 9,016,625, forward strand.
CGCCTCACCAACTCAGCGTCTAGTGTTTGTTTGTTTGTTTGTTTTTGAGGCTTAACGACCTATCAATCCTTATGGGATCATTTTAAGGTCATAACCAATGATTTTGGGTAAGGTTATTTTATTTTTACAACTTTGTCTATGAGTGTATAAAATTTGATTAAAATCGGTCTACTCCTTCTATAACCCGATATTTTCGATTATCGATTTTCGATATTTATCGGGTTACCTCAACACACAAAACCTAGCTAAGAACACTCGCACATGCTTATAGTACAACTGTGTAAATTTTCAAGAAAATCGGTTGAGCCGTTTCGGAGTCTATAGGTAACGGATACACACACACGCACATAGACACACACACACACACACACACACACACACACACACGGACAAAGTTCCATTTATAAATAAGTTTAGATTTAGACATTTATTCATTTAGGTACGGGGGACAAAAAATGAAACCACCTAATACCATAATAGCATAATTTTCAAAATTTGATTAAAAGCTTGTCTATTGTTATGTTTGTTGATTTAATATTGGGAGTGCTACGCTTTTATACTAAAATTGTTGTTTTTTTACAGATATTATTTAAATAAGATTATTATCAGGACTGCTTAAGAATTTGTTCTGAACAAGTTCATTTCGTGGTTCAGGAACTGTCGCTGAAGGAAAAATGACATCTTTCAAAATGATAATGCACCCTTTCCTACTGGTAGAGTAGAAACTGAAGAACATCTATCAGGCCAAATCAGTCCCCACATCTCAACGTCATTAAATATCTATGGCTCATTTTAGAAAAAAAGAGTGAAGAGTCGATATCTTCTATCTTCTATCATTGAAAGAATTGGTGACTGTTTTAGTTGACGAATGGATACAATTTTCACTGCAAACAATTCAAACTCCACGCATAATTCAAGCTGTAATTACTGGCGAAATCGGTCCTACCACATATTGAATAAATTTGCTTGACATTTTAAGGCGTTTCTATTTGTGGGCTTACGGCCTATCACGTTGAATACACCGGTTCTCACTCGATCACCAAAGTTAAGCAAAGTTGAGCCTGGTCAATACTTAGATGGGAGACTGCTTGGGAATACCAGGTGCTGTAAGCGTTTCGTAAACGGATGTGCGTTGTAGTGCAGTGGATATCGGCTCGGAAAGAGAAATCGGTGAGCAGAGTTCGAATTCCAGTTGAATACCCTGCATTCACTTAAGCACTGGTACCCTTGGGAAAGGTATTAATTCGCCCTTTCCCTCCAGTTATGGGTTACATAACAAGGATAGGACTTGGGGATCATGTCCTTAAAGACAAATCCCAATGAATCTTGATACTCGAAAAGAAAAAAGTATTACTGGAGTTATATAAGTTATATAAAAGTTATATAAAATAAGTTATATAAAAGTTATATAAAATAAGTTATATAAAATAAGTTATATAAAAGTTATATAAAATAAGTTATATAAAAGTTATATAAAATAAGTTATATAAAAGTTATATAAAATAAGTTATATAAAATAAGTTATATAAAAGTTATATAAAATAAGTTATATAAAAGTTATATAAAATAAGTTATATAAAAGTTATATAAAATAAGTTATATAAAAGTTATATAAAATAAGTTATATAAAAGTTATATAAAATAAGTTATATAAAATAAGTTATATAAAAGTTATATAAAATAAGTTATATAAAATAAGTTATATAAAAGTTATATAAAATAAGTTATATAAAAGTTATATAAAATAAGTTATATAAAATAAGTTATATAAAAGTTATATAAAATAAGTTATATAAAAGTTATATAAAATAAGTTATATAAAATAAGTTATATAAAAGTTATATAAAAACTATAAATTGTTAAAAGAAAAAGGTATTACCAGAAATAAATAAATAAAATTTAGTTGGCAATAAATGACCCGCCGAGGCTGATAAGCCATAAAAACAAAACAACCAACCAACATATTAATTTGTACCCTTCCTTTTATACTTATTTATTTTACAAAAATTCGTTTCCATTTTTATGAGCGGATAAGTCTAACTACGTAAAGCCATGAGTCATAGATTCGACAAGTAGAAGTTTATTTTAAAATGTTTTATTCTATTAAACGTATTGAGTTGCTTTTTCAGATTAGTGGCATTCTAAAATCCTTCCAATAATGTAATTCGTACAGAAGGGTAAGGGTAATATTTTTTATCTAATCTTTAATGCCTCCAGAAGAAAACTGCCTTCCTTTAATCTCTAAACAAATGTTTAGGATGTGTTTTTTTTCAATTGGAGTAGATAGACTAAACTATCACCCGGTTCACACTCCACCCACGTCTATCGAACAGGTGAAGAGGCTCATCCCTTGCTTCCTGCTTTGGATGTGCTTTCCGGCTTTCTCTTTTCCAATCTTTTCACTCTTTTCCTTTTTTTGCCATTGGAGTAGATAGACTAAACTATCACCCGGTTCACACTCCACCCACGTCTATTGAACAGGTTAAGAGGCTCATCCCTTGTTTCCTGTTTAGGGTGTGGTTTCCGGCTTTCTCTTTTCTAATCTTTTCACACTTTTCTTTTTTTTTTCAATTGGAGTAGATAGACTAAACTATCGCCCGGTTCACACTCCACCCACGTCTATTGAACAGGTGAAGAGGCTCATCCCTTGTTTCCTGTTTAGGGTGTGGTTTCCGGCTTTCTCTTTTCCAATCTTTTCACTTTTTTCTTTTTTTTTTTCAATTGAAGTAGACAGACTAACCTATTGCCCGGTTCACACTCCACTCACGTCTATCGAACAGGTGAAGAGGATCATCCCTTGTTTCCTGTTTAGGATGTGGTTTCCGGCTTTCTCTTTTCCAATCTTTTCACTCTTACGTAGCCCCCTGCACATCAGTGGCGTTACCGCCTTGCTTGGGGTGATATGATTAAAAAAAGAAAATAACCGTTTCTGAGTGAAACCAATATGGCTGATACTAAACTTCAGGAAACCAACACTTTACGCATTTCTGTAGCAGTCATCTCTGCTTTGCTTACTCTAGTTTTTAATGATAATGACTCTTATCAGAATTATAGACAATATGTTTTTCAGAATAATTCAGTTGTCCGAATATGTTTTTGAATGAATAATTATATGCAATATTCCTAGCGGTTTACAAAAGCTGGTGGCTACTTATATACAGCAAATCTAGATCAAGTCAGAACACTTCCCAAGTAGTTAAATTTTTGTACTTGCTTGATTTTAGTATCCCCAACCTGTAATTGGCATTTTGGGCCCCTACGTTTGCTGATGCCCATACATTCGGTTTTCTTGTAATTGATTTGTAGTCCTTTCTTTTGGTAACTGATCTAGCGTAACATTTTAAAAAAACCTTTAAGTTGGGGTTCTTATTTATTTATTTATTTATTGCGACTGGAATGGTGTCCAATATATTTACCGGTCTGATTCAATTGCAGCAGTGTTCGATTGTCTAAAAAAGTTTCCGAATATTTGAATGATAACGTCTCTTCTTTTATATTATTGTCATATGCGTTCCAACCATATCTCATCTCGAACTCGCCTCTCCGATTCTCATTCCGAACCGATATATCAGTTGCACCACAACGCATATCCACAAGCAGGAACATACTTCTGATATTATTATTTTTTTTTATTTATTCTAACAAATGTCGTGCCCAGAGGAAAGTATCGTGAATACTAATATATAGGATTACACTGTAATACTGACTTTTTTGTCTTTTCTAAGGAAAAGTTATTTCCTTACTGCTTTTGATTAGAAAGCAAAGGAAAATTACTCTTATTCTATTCAAATTTTGCTTTTATGACCTGGACATCGATGTTTTGGGTCTTTCCGGCCATGTCAGTCAGTCAGTTAAGTGCCATACATGATACACGCTTGGGTAATCATGTCTCTTTCCAGACATGACTGACTGGGCAGAGGATTATCCCGCAGTAGGTTGCCATTGCTTTCTGCGGGCTAAAAATATCTGTCTTCTTAATAATATTGTCCTGTGTGCGGAGTTCGGGGCAATCTCTTTTGAAAAATGTTTGAGAAACTATACCCTGGGTTGACCTAAACATTGTCAGGTAAATTCGGTAAACCTAATTAGCCATAAGTCAACGAGGTTTCAAGATTACTAGTCTTGTTCATCTCAACAGATTGCGCACCCGCTCTCCAAAATTGTAATTTTTCTCTCTAAATGTTTTTATTATGAAAATGTGCCTGAGTAGGCGTCTGCAAAATGGAATATGTAATTAATATGTGTACTTGAAAACGAACGACCGGTCTTGATTATTTCGAGTATAATTTAAGTTTTTGCATTTTTTGCAAGTGATTTTGATTCTCGGTATTACTTTCACAATTATAGCCGCCATTTTCTGGTTTCAAAATAAATATTTTATCACCAATTCCCTTAAAAATGTTGTTGATATAATTGCCTGAAATACTTTTTTTGTCTAAGCAACCAGAAAAATAGTGGAGTTAAATTGAATCATCGAAAGAAATCATAGCTTCATTTTGAACATATCCAGAGAAAATGTACGGGAAAAACATGAAGTCAAAAAAAACAAAAAAACAAACAAAAAAACGCTGAATATGTATGGGGGAAAAATCAAGCCAAAGAAAGAAAGGTACAGAGCAGAGGATAGAGAAAGAAAATGAAGAAAATAGATGAGAATAATTGTGATCAGAAACAACACTAAACGTAAGCAATGAAATAAAAAATAAATAAAAAAACCGAAAGAAATGTTTACGAAAGGAACGAATTCTAAAAGCTATAAACAAAAATGAAAACTGGAAAACTAAGTAAAAGAAAAGACAAAATAAAAACGAATTATATTAAAAAAATAAGTGAAAAGAGATCTGATTGAAAATCGAAGAAGAAAAATATAAGTCAGAAACAATCAAAACTGATAGGAAAAAGAAAAAAACATGAAGAAATCCTGTTTCGAAAAGAATGAAAAAAAAACTGTTTTAAAGAATGAATAAAATAATAACCAAATTGTTAGTTGGGAATGATTGAAAAAATGGTTGGAAATATTTGATTGGAAAAATATGAAAAAGAAAAATGTTTTCAAAAAGGAAACAGCAAACAAAACAAAACAAGGAGAAAAGATTAAATACAGTTTAGAAAGGAAAAATGGAAAAAATATTTGAAAAACATAGAATGAAGAAGAACACTTTGGGAACAGACAAAAAGAAAAAAGATGTTTTGGAATAAGATTCACAAGAAGAATTTAAAAAGAAAAAAAACTATTTAGAAAGAAAACAAAAAGAGGGAAAATGTTTGAAAAAAAAGTGAAAAAATACAAAAGAAAATATTAATGCGCAAAGAATAACTTAAAAATCAGTTTGAAAAGATAAAAAAAAGAAGGACACATGGCCCAGTGGATATAGACGTTGGTTGATTTGTAACTTGACTCTTAGAGTTGTGAGTTCAATACCAGGCGACAGCATTAGTGAATAAGTAACTTGCAGAGTTAGAGGGAGATAACTCATGACTTCCAATCGAGATTTTATGCCAGGATGTTATACCCCACTGATTGTAATAAAGGGTTCGGTTCGAAATTTCAAGCATCTGAAGAAGACCGGAGCGTACAACGACCGAAACGTCGTACAAATGGCAACAAATATAAGGACAATAGTCCGAATAATGTAAATACTGTAAATACTACCTCATCTCAGAAATATAGACAAATAGAATGATTTATTATTAAACGTCGTACAAATGGCAACAAAGATGAGGACAATAGTCCGAATAATGTAAATACTGTAAATACTACCTCATCTCAGAAATATAGACAAATAGAATGATTTATTATTAAACGTCGTACAAATGGCAACAAAGATGAGGACAATAGTCCGAATAATGTAAATACTGTAAATACTACCTCATCTCAGAAATATAGACATATAGAATGATCTATTATTAAACGTCGTACAAATGGCAACAATGATGAGGACAATAGTCCGAATAATGTAAATACTGTAAATACTACCTCATCTCAGAAATATAGACATATAGAATGATCTATTATTAAACGTCGTACAAATGGCAACAATGATGAGGACAATAGTCCGAATAATGTAAATACTGTAAATACTACCTCATCTCAGAAATATAGACAAATAGAATGATTTATTATTAAACGTCGTACAAATGGCAACAATGATGAGGACAATAGTCCGAATAATGTAAATACTGTAAATACTACCTCATCTCAGAAATATAGACATATAGAATGATCTATTATTAAACGTCGTACAAATGGCAACAAAGATGAGGACAATATTCCGAATAATGTAAATACTGTAAATACTACCTCATCTCAGAAATATAAACAAATAGAATGATTTATTATTAAACGTCGTACAAATGGCAACAAAGATTAGGACAATAGTCCGAATAATGTAAATACTACCTCATCTCAGAAATATAGACAAATACTGATTGGAAAGAGTTTAAAATGAAGCAAAACAAGTAAGAAAAGAAGAAAAATGTTTAAGAAAGCAGCGAGATAAGAATTAAAATGTTTCGATACCTAAACAAAATGTAGGTAAACTGCAGATAAAAAAATAATAAAATATGTTTGAAAGAGAATATAACAGATTTAAAACTACATGAAAAGAGAATAAAAATGTAGAAAACTGTTTGAAACGACAAAAAACAAATTAAAACTGTTTAGAAGTAGATAGAAAGTATTTTTAAAAAAGAAGTAGATGTAAAAACTGTTTGGAAAGAAAAAAACAGGTTAAATTTTGTATGGAAAGAGAAAAATGATAATATAACATTTTGGAAAGATTTCCTATCTTTCAACCATCACAGACAATCACTCTTGGCACCCATAAACATGGACCAAGCAAGTCTACCTGAAAGCAATGCACCTCAAGTGGAATAATTACATGAAATCAATAGCTAAATCCACTGCTAGGAACGTTGGATCACTGTGTCGGGCCAGAAAGTGTTTTTTTTTTTCGCCTGAATCCATTTTGCCTATATACAAATCATCCATCCATCCATCCATCCGAGCATGGAATACTGCTGTCATATATGGTCAGGCGAAAATTCTATTCCACCAGCTTATTTTCTCGCGCTTCCCACCTGTGGAACTCCCTTCCCTATACTTGCTTTCCTGACAGCTATAACCTCCAGGAATTTAAAAGCAATGTCACTTCTCATATCTTATCCACTTGACTCCAGTTTTTCTAGATCACCCCGTGTATCTTGCTCTTTACCTTTCGTTCTACCTTCGCAACTGTCTTCACTCCTGTGTTCACATCCTTCTCTTGCCCTTTCTCTTTCACCTCCTGTAGCTAGTTCGTTTTTGTCTTCACTCACCTCCTATATTTGTCTTCACTCTCCCCCACTTTATGCTCAATAAAAGCTTAAATTCAACTCTCTTATGTAACCCCTGCATATCAGTGGCGGTACCGCCTTGCTTGGGTGAAATGATAAAAAATCAAAGAAAAAGAAAAATGTAGAAAGAGAAGAAAATAAATTTTAAAAAACTGTTTGGAAAGCGACGAAAACAGAAATTAAAATAATGTTTGTAAGCAAACATGTAGAAAACTATTTACAACGACAAGACAACGTTAAAAACTGTTTGGAAAGAGAGGCAGCAATGTAGAAAACAGTTTCCAAAGAGAAGAAAACAAGCAAAACGATTAATGAATAAAATAAAGTAAATGAAATAACTGTTCTAAAAGAAAACAACATTTGTAGAAAGACATTTATAAAGAAAAGTAATTATGAAACGTTGAGAGAACTGCTTTAGAAGAGAAAGAAAACAAGCAAAACGATTAATGAATAGAATAAAGCAAATGAAATAGCTGTTCTAAAAGAGAACAACATTTGTAGAAAGACATTTATAAAGAAAAGGAATTATGAAACATTGAGAGAACTGCTTTGAAAGAGAAAGAAAACAAGCAAAACGATTAATGAATAAAATAAAGCAAATGAAATAACTGTTCTAAAAGAGAACAACATTTGTAGAAAGACATTTATAAAGAAAAGGAATTATGAAACATTGAGAGAACTGCTTTCAAAGAGAAAGAAAACATCAAATAACTGATTGGGAAAAAGAGAAAATCTAAAAAGAATTTGTAGACACAGAGAATAAAACAGGTAAAACGGTTTGCAAAATGAAGAAAATATATAGACAAACAACCAATAGATGAAAAAATATAAAACCGGTTGAAAAAGAAAGAAAAAGAAAGAAAGCATGTTCGTAAAAAAGAAAAGAAAAGAAGGAAAAATTTGGAAATAATTTCTTAAAGTAAAATGAATTTTTCCAAAATTTTAAAAAATATTTTTAAAAAATCTTTAGAAGAAAAAGATAAAAACATTAATGAAAAATGTTAAAACGGATTTTGAAGCTACGAAATGGACTCAAAGGTACTGAACATCAGAAGGCAAAAAAAGCCTTGAAAAATATTCAACGGAATATTCAATTTTCTTTCCAAACATTTCTCGGAATATCGCATTCATCTTTCCATTTTGATGTTCCGATGTCATGTTCAATATCAAACGAACTTACTTTCACAAAACTAAATGGTTCATGCACCCAGTAAACGTCGAATTTTCTTTAGTCGTGATATTCTGAAACATTTTGATTAGGTAGCGTTTCTTTAATACAGATTTTCACCTGAACACATAATTAATTCACACCTATATCGTGATGCATTTATTTACTACGCTTGGCTAAGTTTGATAGAAGGCTAATAATTTGCAGTACCAGTTAGTCAGTTAAGTGCCATACGTGATGCGCGTTTAATCGACCGGTGAAGAAGATTTTTCTGCAGTAGGTTTCTATTATTGTATGCTGTAGACTGGTTGCCAACCAAGGCGATAGAACACAATCAGACATGCCATTTAAGCATAGCTGTAGGGAGAAGAGACGAATTATATTATTTTATTATATTAATTAGTAATTAGTAGGTGATCAGTTTATTTCTTCATAGCAATAAAAAAACGATCCCCCACTTTATGCTCAATAGAAGCTTAAATTATTTTCAACTATTATAATCAGAAAGTCAGTTAAGTGCCATACGTTATACACGGTTAGGCGATCATGTCTCGAAAGCGACATGACTGACTGGCAGAAGATTTTCCCGTAGTAGGTTGTTGTTACCTTCTGCGGTAGACTTGTTGCCAACCCAAGATATATAACACAATCTGTCCTGCTATTTAATCCATAGCTTGAGGGTGAAGCGACGTATTTATACCTTTTGCAAAGCTATTTGTGCTTATGGGAATGCACTTTAGAATCAAACAAATTATGGCAAAAAACGTAAATTTTGAACAAATATCTAATCACTTCTGCATATGCGCAAGCCAATTTAATAAGATTAGCTAAGTTATAAGGCTACTGAATTGGGGTCAGTCAGTTAAGTGCCATACGTGATACACGCTTGGGCGATCATGTCTCGAAAGAGACATGACTGACTGGGCAGAAGATTATCCCGCAGTAGGTTGCCATTGCTTTCTGCGGTAGACTGGTTGCCGACCAAGGCTATAGAACCCAATCTGTCCTGCTATTTAACCCATAACTGGAAGGAAGAGACGAATTAATACCTTTCCCAAGGGTATTTGCGCGTAAGTGAATACAACAGATTCAACGGGAATTCGAACTCGGCTCCCCGATTTCTCGTTCCGAGTCGATATCCACTGTACCACAACGAATTGGGGTACTTTTCTTAAAATCGAACTAATTACGCCAAATAAACAATTACACTTTTTTTACATAGTTTTTTGTTCATCGAATCCAGTAAAAAATGAATATTTCTTCTTCTATGTGCCCTGCCCCTTCAGGACGTAGGCGATCATGGCTCTCCACGTCTCCCTATCCCTTGTGGCTCTAAGTATGTTTGATCCTGTTGCTCCTGGCAACTCCCGTTCCGTCATCCACCTGATCAGGCCCTGCAAATATGTTATCCGCTGCCTTCCTCTGTCTCTCCTTCCTTCTATCTGTCCAGTCAATATGAGGTTCTCCAGGCTCTCCCTCTTCATTGCATGTCCCAGGAACTTTAGTTGTCTCTTCCTGATGCTCAGCATCAATTTCCTTTTTGTTGCCATTCTTTCTAACACCTCGTCCTTGCTTGTATGCTCAGTCCACGATATCCGTAGCATCCGCATTTCGGCCGCTTCTAGTTTTGTCCTCATTTTCGATGATATTGTCCAGCATTCACAGCCGTATTGAAGAACTGACATCACGTAGCAGTCTAGCACTCTTTTCTTCGTTTCTATTGAGATTTTCCTGTGTGTTAGTATTTTGCTCATCTTCTGGAATGCGTCCTTTGCCATGCCAATTCGCCTTCGGATCTCCGTGTCGCACTTTCCATCTCTTGTTAGAACATTTCCTAGGTACTTAAATTCTTCGACTTGTTTGATTCTGTTATCCCCCACCTGTATTTGGCATTTTGGGTTGTATCTTTTGCTGATGACCATGCACTCAGTTTTCTTGAAGTTTTACTTTGTGGTAATTCCTAATTAGAATTCTTGTTTGAATATATCTTCCATTCAATGTACCTAATATATATGAATTTTACTTGAATTTATTAAAATAATAAAAAATTGAAATCAGTTTGTATACAGATACCCGCGGAAATTAAGCATTTCTATACATTTTCCAGGCGAATTTTTGAAGCAAAATTGTTAAACGCTATAAATTTAAACTTTGGTGGCAATACTTATCATATAAAAGCCCAGCTTTCACACCGATTGCAATGTTCTTTTTTTTTTCTTTAAATAAAACTGAAAAAAAAAACATCAACCTGGGCGAATGGGTATTAATAGGGGCGAATAGAGAAACGCTTGGGTGCATTTCAGCGTAAGTGAATGCAATCAATCTTACCGGTATTCGAAATCGGCCCGCTGATTTCTTATTCTATGGCGTTAGTCATTACACCACCAATCACAGTCAAGCATACGGCACCTGGCATTCCCCTGTGATTACCTTAGTACGGACCAGACTCGACGTTGCTGAAGCGATGTTATCAAGAACCAGTATTTCAAGGTAATTAACGCCGTCTGCTTGATAATTTGCTTATTTTCATGTATTAAAGATATATTAAAGCATTTGACAGGGTTTGGGATGTTGACCTAACCTACAAGCACCAGATCTATTGTATTTCTAGAGAATTGCTTCATTTAATTCATTCATTCATTACTATCAAATCGTAAAATGAAGGTTATTTTGAGTGGGAAAGCTTCCAGATCCTTTCATACAAACGCAGGCGTCCCTCAAGACTCTATTTTAGGTCCTACGCATTTTTCTGATCTTTATTAATGATCTTCTTGACGTTATCAATCCCCATGTTGGCATCTACGCAGATGACACCGCCATTTACGACCATCTCTGTAAGAAGTCTGCCCAGACTGAGAAAGTTAATCTGGCTGCTGCAATTCAAAAGAACCTTCAATCTGTGATTGAATGAGGGTATGAACTTCTTCTTCTTCTATGTGCTCTGTCCCTTCAAGACGTAGGCGATAATGTTTCTTCACGTCTCCCTATCCCTTGTGGCTCTTAGTATGTTTGCTCCTGTTACACCTCGCAACCCCCGTTCCGTCATCCACCTGATCAGGCCCTGCAAATATGTTATCCGCCGCCTTCCTCTGTCTCTTTTTCCGTCTATCTTGCCTGTCAGTATCAGGTTCTCTAGGCTCTCCTTCTTCATTGCGTGTCCTAGGAACTTCAGTTGTCTCTTTCTGATACTCAGTATTAATCTTCTTTTTGATGCCATTCTTTCCAACACCTCATCGTTGCTTGCGTGCTCAGTCCACGATATCTGCAGCATCCTTCTGTAGAACCACATTTCCCCTGCTTCCAGTTTGTCCTCATTTTCGATGATATTGTCCAGCATTCACTGCCGTATGAAAGACTGACATCACATAGCAATCCAGCACTCTTTTCTTTGATTCTAGCAAAATTTTCCTGTGTTTGGCTAGTTCTAATGCCTCCAAAAGAGACCCGCTCCCATTTAACTACCATAGAGAAACATTTCTACCTACCATTAAAATGGATGACGCTAGTCTCTTAGAGAGCAACGCACAGCGCTTTGTGGCCTCACTCTCTCTAATGACCTCAAATGGAATGACCACATTGAATCCGTAGCTGCAGGAAGGTTGGTTCACTGGGTCGGGTCAGGAGGTTTTTCTCGTTAGGATCTATTTTGTATATTTATAAACCTACCGAGTTCTAATTCCAGTTGAATTCCTTGCATTCACTCACGCGCAAATACCCTTGGGAAAGGTATTAATCCATCTTTTCCCTCCAGTTATGGGTTAAATAATAGAACAGATTGGGTTCTATAGCCTTGGTCGGCAACCAGTCTACTGCAGAGGGCAATGGCAACCTACTGCGGGATAATCTTCTGCCCAGTCAGTCATGTCTCTTTCATGATCGCCCAAGCATGTATCACGTATGGCACTTAACTGACTGACTGAATATTATAGTTGGAAACATAATTTTAACTTCTAGTGGTCGTAAAGTGGGGGATCGGTTTTCTATTGTTATGAAGTTATAAACTGATCCCCCGCTAATTACTAATTAATAATGTAATACATCTATTCCCCCGCTAGCTATGAGACAACAGGACTGATTAGGGTCTATAGCCTTGGTCGGCAACCAGTCTACTGCAGAAGGCAATGGCAACCTACTGCGGGATAATCTTCTGCCCAGTCAGTCATGTCTCTTTCATGATCGCCCAAGCGTGTATCACGTATGGTACTTAACTGACTGACTGACTGATTTCATGGCACTTGCTCCGACAAGCTTTTTCTCTGGTATCCCGATCATATGTATTTATTCGTGCTCCTCGACTGACATCAAGGTCTGATCCTTTCGCAGTAAAAAAGAAAAGTTAAATATAAACGCCTCTTCTATTCTAACAGTTTTTTTCTCGCACTTCTCGCCTGTAGAACTCCCTTCCGTTTACTTGCTTCCCCGATACCTACAATCTCCAAAAGTTAATTGCCATCTTTTATCTACTTGATTCCCATCCACCTCTTATCTTTTCTTTCGATATCCTCTGTACCTTTTTTTCTCTCAATGTCCCCTACGTAGCTGTGGCGTTTCTGCCTTCCTTGGAGTGAAATTATTATAAAAAGTTTTCGCTAAGTCTAAGTGGTTTCGAGTTTCTGTGTTAACCTCTGACATACTCAAGAAGTTTGAACTTTCACAGCTCTTTGATTGTGGCATCCCTGTTGTGTAAATCACACCATGATCTAAAACCTTTTGCCCATAACTACACATTCCTTCTTCTTACAACTGATATTCTGTTCTCGCTTTTAACGACTAAACTCTCTGAGATTTCATTTAGTTGCTTTCTTGCATCTGCCATCGCTATAAAGTCATGTCTATGGTTATTTCCTAAGCGCCACTTAGATGTGGCACAAAGGCAAATATTTTTCTTTTTTTTTTTAGTCGTTTCACCCCAAGCAAGGCGTTAACGCCTCTGATGCGCAGGGGGGGCTACATAAGAATAAAAGATTAGATAGGAGAGAGACGAAGCAGTTACATGAGGGTGTCAGAAAAAGGGTCGGAGATGGATGGGAACACAGGTGTGGGGACAGTTGCGAAGGTAGAAAGAAAGAAAAGATGTACAGGGTGATGTAGAAAGTCGTCAAGTGTTTAAGAGATGGGTATTGACACTGCATTTAAATTCCTGGAGGTTGTAACCGTCAGGAAATCAAGTATATAGAAGAGAGTTCCACAGGCGGGAAGTGCGAGAAAAAATGTGCTGGAGTAGAACTGCTGGCTGCATTTGGTTGATCTAACTGTGAATGGGTGGAACCCAGTTGCCAGCCTTGTTGCACGAATAAACGTATGTGGAAGGGGGTGTAGGACACCCAGTGAGGATCAAACTCACTAACCTGTAATATTTCTAGCGAGCCAGACTTGCTAACCATTACACCACCGTGAGGTCCCAAAGGCTATTTTCTAAACACAGCTTAGATGTGGCACAAGGCCGAATGTATGGGAAACCAGCGAGGATCGAACTCACTACTCGACTGTAATGTTTTTAGCTTGCTAACCATTGCACCACCCTGAGGTGCTCAAGGCGATTTTCTAAACACAGCTTAGATGTGACACAAGGCCGAATGTATGAGGCACCCAGTGAAGAAGAAACTCACTACTCAGTCGTAATGATTCTTGCGAAACAAACTTAATAGATATTACATCACGTCGAGGTGCCCCAGCGTTATATCTACGTGTGTAGAAGACGTCGACTTATACACGAGTAGCTACCGTAATATTTTCTAGTCGAGACCAGAATGAAAAAAAAGGGAAGGAAAATTGCAAGACAAAGAATACAGTAACTGAAACAAAAAAGTAAAGGAAAACAAAAAAAAATCCATTTAGTTGTAAACGCGAAACATTAACCATTTTGGGAAAACGATCGAAATAAGGTAGCCTGTCGAATGGCAGGAAATTATAGTGATTTATTTTTCTTGGTGCCAATTTGAAGAATTCACCCGGCAGGAGTAAGCTAGAGAGGAATGAGATTGATAAATATGATGCCCCCAAGGACGAGCTAAAACGTATTAAAAAATAATGTAGACCGAACAAGAAGTGGAGCGCGGTTTGCAATTCATGACCGAATGGGTGGAAAAATGCTGTCGACCGGTAAACCTTCCTCAAACATATCATTTCCTGAATGTGGCATCGGGTAGTAGATTTTTAAACAAAAAAAAAAAACATTCATGAAACATTCGCTTTAAAAATTTCTGTTTCTCTCACTCCATTTTTCTCTTTATCTCTCTCGCTCCATCTCTCTACCTCTCTCTACCTCTCTCTCTCTCTCTCTCTCTCTCTCTCTCTCGCTCGCTCCCTCTCTTTAAAATTTGGATACTACAATCTCTTACCGGCTTAAACGCAATCCTCATGCCATATGCGTTTTGTTTGGTTTGGACTATTTATATATGCTTATCTGTGGTGTATTGTGGTTAGATCTATTGTATTATTCGAGGAGTTATAGAGTTATACTTAAAATAATTCTAGTATCTATTGAGTGGAAATAATTGTGGATCTGCATATCCTGTCTAGTGTTGCTAAAACCTCGTCTTGGAAAGTGGGTCTGTGTAATAGTCGAAAACTTGTGCTGGGACATATTTCGTAAAGTCAGGTAGTTAGTTAAGTGCCATACGTGATACATGCTTGGGCAATCATGTCTCTTTCGAGACATGACTGACTGGGCAGAAGATTATCCCGCAGTAGGTTGCCATTGCTTTCTACGGTAGACTGGTTGCCGACCAAGGCTATAGACCCTAATCAGTCCTGTTATTTGTCTCATAGCTAGCGGGGGAATAGATGTATTATATTATTAATTAGTAATTACCGGGGATCAGTTTATTACTTTATAACAATAGAAAATCGATCCCCCACTTTATGACCATTAGAAGCCTCAATTATGATTCCAACTATTATATTCAGTCAGTCAGTTAAGTGCCATACGTGATACACGCTTGGGCAATCATGTCTCTTTCGAGACATGACTGACTGGGCAGAAGATTATCCCGCAGTAGGTTGCCATTGCTTTCTACGGTAGACTGGTTGCCGACCAAGGCTATAGACCCTAATCAGTCCTGTTATTTGTCTCATAGCTAGCGGGGAAATAGATGTATTATATTACTAATTAGTAATTAACGGGTGATCAGTTTATTACTTCATAACAATAGAAAATCGATCCCCCACTTTATGACCATTAGAAGCCTCAATTATGATTCCAACTATTATATTCAGTCAGTCAGTTAAGTGCCATACGTGATACACGCTTGGGCAATCATGTCTCTTTCGAGACATGACTGACTGGGCAGAAGATTATCCCGCAGTAGGTTGCCATTACTTTCTGGTAGATTGGCTGCCACCCAAGTCTACAGAACCCAATCTGTTCTGTTATTCAATCTATAGCTGGAGGGAAGAGACGGATTAATAACTTTCCTAAGGAAATTCGAACTAAGCTTCCAGATTTCTCGTTCCACAACATACATCTCTTCGTAAAGTAGGACAGATTATTAAAACTATTGTTCCGATGATACCGAAGAAAATGAACAGCCCTTCAGTCAGTCAAGTGCCATACGTGATACACG
This sequence comes from Ascarosepion bandense, assembly GCA_037127315.1. Classification (NCBI taxonomy): domain Eukaryota; kingdom Metazoa; phylum Mollusca; class Cephalopoda; order Sepiida; family Sepiidae; genus Ascarosepion; species Ascarosepion bandense. The sequence goes on from JBBBDQ010000151.1 coordinate 9,032,693, forward strand.
CTTGGGCAATCATGTCTCTTTCGAGACATGACTGACTGGGCAGAAGATTATCCCGCAGTAGGTTGCCATTGCTTTCTGCGGTAGACTGGTTGCCGACCAAGGCTATAGAACCCAATCTGTCCTGTTATTTAACCCATAACTGGAAGGAAGAGACGGATTAATACCTTTCCCAAGGGTATTTGCGCGTAAGTGAATACAATAGATTCAACTGGAATTCGAACTCGGCTCCCTGGTTTCTCGTTCCGAGCCGATATCCACTGTACCACAACGCACATCCGCCCTTACTTAGTTTAAAAAGCCTTGAAAGAATCCGACTGTCGAATCTGAGAGCAGTTGGTCCCTCGTAAAAAGTAAATGTCTGAACACTATTTCTTTTCTCTTCTTTTTTTTTTTTATGTAGATCCTGTCCAGTGTTTTAAAGCCTTGTTCTAGTAAAGTGGGTTTGCGTAATACCCGAGAATTTGCGCTGAGATCTATTTCGTAAAGTATTACAGCTTATTAGAAATGCAGTTTTGTTTGTGAACGTTATTATTGATTACATTGTTATTTTCTGTTGATCATTGTCATCATGTATACTTGCATTTGAGTCTGCATTCATAGTTTATTCATTTGTTTATTCTTTACTTAATTTATTGGATGTACGTTGTGGTGCAGTGGATATCGGCTAGAAACGACAAAAGATGAATTCATTGCATTCACTTACGCGCAAATACCCTTAGGAAAGGTATTAATCCGTATCTTCCCTCTAGTTATGGGTTAAATAATTGAACAGATTGGGTTCTGTAGCCTTAGCCGGCAACCAATCTACCGCAGAAACTTATGGCATCCTACTGCGGGATAATCTTCAGTCATGTCTCTTGCGACACATGATCGACCAAGCGTGTTTCACGTATGGCACTTAACTGACGGGCTGTACTTATTTATTGATTTACATTAACTTATTTTACTATTTTATTTAATTTCGCAATTGTTTCTTTTTTCGTTTTTAATTTTTCAATTTCAAATAATGTAGTAAAATACTTGGTTCCTTGTCTGCATACAGAAATGAGTTCTGATCGTTTATTTGCATTTAAAATTTTAAAAATCAAAGTTGACTGTGTGTCAAGAAATCAGATGAGACTTTCATTACCGAAGGGTGTGCTAAAAATATCCCTCATTCATTGTATTTAAGAATGCATTGTGAAAGGAATATAATTTGTTCAGAGGAAGTTACATTAAAAGTGCCATAATCAGTGAGTCCCACTACGACTGGATAATCTCAAATTATCCAGTGATCTTAAAAAATTGAATATTTCATGATCTATGATTTCTCAAATAAGATCACATCTATGTTAATCTTTTTTTTTTCTTTTCTTTCGTAGAAACCACACTTATGTAATATCTGACCTGGAAAACGTCGTTTTAATGAAAGGTGAATATAATTTTTTCAAATCGAAGAGCCATTTTAAAGTGCCATGAATCATGAGTCCTCTATAATTATTAGGGGAATGGGTTATTTCAATTTATCCCCCCTTTTTTAGTAAATTAGGGCCAAAACTATGGAGAATGTGCATCTCATAAATTCACTCTAACTGAAATCTAACTTTTATTAATATATTTCTTTTTCTTCTCTGTGCCCTGCCACTTCAGTACGTAGATGATCATGGCTCTCAAAATCTCTCTATCCCTCATGGCTGTTAACATGCCTTCTCCTGTCACACCATGCAACCCTTGTTCCATAATCCACCTGATTAGGTCCTTTAAGTATGTTATCTGTTTCTTTCCTCAGTCTTTTTTCCCTCTATCTGGCCTGTTAGTATCAGGTTCTCCAAGCCCCCCTTCTCATTGCGTGTCCCAGGAACTTCAGCTGTGTCTTCCTAATGCTCTGTATTAATTTCCTTTTTGTTTCTAAGACGTCATCATTGCTCACATGCTCGATCCATGATATTCGCAGCATCCTTCTATAGAACCACGTTTCAGTTGCTTCAAGTTTGTTCTTCATCTTTGATGATATTGTCCAGCATTCACTGTCATATTGAAGAACTGACAACCCATATTAATATATATTAATATATACATGTGATGAAAAAATAATGTCATTTCCTGATGAGACAGATCTGATGAGCGAAATATGTCAAGATATAATTTATTTAATTGTATTAATTTTTAATCCTTTTCCCCAAAACAAGGCAATAAAGATATTAAAGATATTGGTAGCTGAATATGAAAGTATATTTGAAAAAAAAAAAGCACTAACAATTAGAGAGAACAACGGCAGATAACGATTGACATTGCATTTAAATTTTTGAAGATCGAACGTCATTGGGAAACAAGAAACCGGAAGAAAGTTCTACAAGGGAGAATTGCGACAAACGAAACTGTTAGCACAGAAAACACGATTACGTAATTCTATTTCAAATGGAAAATGATGACCGAATTATTGTTTGATAGTCTAGTGTAAGTGCACATCTCTATATAAACTAACAATATCATAAGATATCATAAGTATATTTTCGGTACACAACTCTAAACTTCTAACGAACCTAAAGAACAAAAAGAAGTATGAAATGTTGGCGGAGAGTACGTCAGAACTGGTTGGAGTAACTCAGCATTTGGCGAGCTCATGTTGTACGGAGCCCACCATAGGCAACAAGTCTAAATGGGGCTACGTTCTTTTGAACTTTAGGAAGGCTATATATATATATATATATATATATATATATATATATATATATATATATATTAATTCAGATACTTCAATCCAAGGGAAAAGAGCAGGAAGGTAAATTCCAAAAACCCGATCCTAATTAATATTAAAAATTTTATTTTAATATTAAAAAATGATACAGGAAGAGAGCTCCTTGTAATAAGATATTACAGAGCAAATATATATTAAAAAAGGATTAATTCAAAGATGTTGAATGGCCATTTCGATATGAAGATCCCCACGGGGGATAACACATCACCTCAGCAACAGAAAAATCCTTTGGTTTCTGAAAGGATTTTTCTGTTGCTGAGGTGATGTGTTATCCCCCGTGGGGATCTTCATATCGAAATGGCCATTCAACATCTTTGAATTAATCCTTTTTTAATATATATATATATATATATATATATATATATCAATTTGATAAATGGAAATTTTGCATGAAAAGAGAAGTGATATTTAATTATGCATTTCGCCAGTTAAGGCTTCATCAGATTCAAGACGAAAGCGAGAAAAGTATGCATGTGTCGATTTGTATTTGTTTAAAAAAGAAAAAAAATAATATATCTTATTACATTTCCTTAAGCTGACGTTTCTTATGGAAAAAAGGATTACATAAGGATTTACCTTCGGATTCATTTCGGAAATGACTATATGATTTTCTGACTCGTGAAATTTTCTGATTTAACTTTAATCCCCAAAAAGCTGAGAAAATTAGAAAAACTTTTGATTTGGAATAAGAAATATATTAAAGAACTTTTTCAAAAGTGACTCATTTTCATTCCTTTTTTCATAAGAAACACCAGCTTAGGGTAAACGTAATGATTATCAATATTTTTTTCTTGTAAAAAAAAGGATTACATGAAATTCTAAATTCGGATTCATTTCGAAAATGGCTACAAAATTTTCTGACTTTCGAGTCATTCTGGGAATGAAAAGAGAAATTTAACTTTGACCTGAAAAAAAAAACTGAAAAAATTTTAAAACACTAAATTTGGACTAAAATTTATTGACGGCTTCTTCAAGAGTCACTGTTTTTCTTCTTTTTTTTTTTTTAATAAAAAACGCTTTGGGTAAAAGTTAAAAGTTACATTTTTAAAAACAAACACAAATACGCAGATAAATATTTGTTCATGTTTCTGAGATGAGGTAAAATTTACAGTATTTACATTATTCGGACTATTGTCCTCATCTTTTTTTACATTTGTACGACGTTTCGGCCGTTGTACGCTCCGGCCTTCTTCAGGTGCTATGATTTTCGAACCAAACTCTTTATTACACTATTTACATTACTCGGACTATTGTTCTCATCTTTCTTGCCATTTGTACGACGTTTCGGCCGTTGTACGCTCCGGGCTTCTTCAGGTGTTAGGATTTTCGAACCGAACCCTTTATTACAATCACTGGGGTATATGAACTCTATTCCTTGCCTAATACCTCTTCTAGAAGTCATGAGTTATCTCCCTCTAACCCTGTAAGTTACTCATTTAATACTGTTGTAGCCTGGTATTGAACTCCATTCCTTGCGTAGTAGTGCCTCTTCTGGTAGTCATGAGTTATCTCCACCTAAACCGAGAGTTCAATTCCAGGCAAGAGCAGTAACAAGTAACTTACAGGGTTAGAGGAAGATAACTCATGAATACAAAAAGAGGCACTACTACGAAAGAAATAGAATTCATGTACCCCACTGTTTGGTTTGAAATTCCTTGTACCTGAAGAATGCCGGAGCGTACAACGGCCGAAACGTCGTACAAATGGAAACAAAGATGAGGACAATAGTCCGAATAATGTAAATGCACATAAATACTTTATCTTTTTCTTTTAAAAGGTCAGTTCGTAACATGCACCTGATGATTGCGTAATGCATGAAACTATAAGTTGTGCCACTGACGTAGAATGTAGAATAATAGGTATATTTATTATTATCTATTATTAATAGATATAGTTATACTACATTGAGCACTGTTTTACTAACATTTGAAAATTTTTTTTATCCATGTGTGTATTCCCATATGCATATTTATTAATTCACACAGACACGCACACACACACACGCACACACACACACACACACACACACACACACACACACACATATATATATATATATATATATATATATATATATATATATGATAGAACTTTGTTGTTTGTGTGTCTGTTTCTGTGTATGTCCGTTACCTATAGACTCCGAAACGGCTGAACCGATTTTCTTGAAAATTTACACAGTAAATAAGCGTCTTCGAGTGTTCTTAGCTAGGATTTGTGTCGAGGTACACCCGATAAATATCGAAAATCGATAATCGAAAAATTCGGGTTATAGAAGGAGTGATCCGATTTTAATCAAATTTTATACACTCATAGACAAAGACATAAGAAACGATATTCATAAGTATCAAGGTTGCAGTTATTACACTTGTGCAGAACATCGATAATATATAAATAAATATATATATATATATATATATATAAATCAAGATGTTTGTGTGTGTGTGTCTGTTTGTCTGTATGTCTGTATTTTTTCAGCCCTTTTATTTCAATTTTTGCATAGGGTTTGGCTCTGAGTAGGTATAATTATAGTTCTTAGTTTCAGCCATGATACCATTTACTCAGAGGACTTATTTAGCCTTCAAAATTCAGTTAACGACGAAAATATCAAAATTTGTTCTTACATCCATTCATTTTTCTTTCAGTGTACGGTTTTGCTTTAAGTGGAAACAACTATTGCTTTTTAGTCTTTCGTGTCAACGTCCAAAGAGTCTGAGCTCCAGGACCATGGATTATTTTTTTAAAGGTTTCCTTACACCCGAGCAACACCGGGCTATACTGCTACTATATATATATATATATATATATATAGTCAGGCAAAAGATACGCACCATAAACGTTAATTAAATTATCATGTTTTCAATGTCTAATTTGGTTTGATAGTTCTTGTTGGGTAGCCCCTCTGGTTACCAAGCCTCACACCCTTCGATATTTTCTCTGTGAGACCATTTGAAATCATTTATTTAGCAGACTCGCCCAAGAATTTAAAGAATATAAAGAAAGAATTCAAAATGAAGGCAATACAATGACAGAGAAAATTCCCTGATGTTTTCATGAATCAAGCAGGTACAAAATTGAAATGTGTTTTAAAAAATAAGACGTTTTGTACAAAACATATAACAATAATATAATTAGCAAATAATTTTTTTATATTTAATTATACTTTTAATAAATTATTCTTACGTTGCGCAAATTTAACCTCACCGATATATATATATATATATATATATATATGCATATTTATTGGTCATCCACATACAAATCTGATTTGCTTTACCACAGCTCATCAGTGAGGCTAGATATCCACATGCTTCCAGCCGGGATTGAAACTTGATCTATTTAGTGTCAGTCGGAGTGCCTACTCCCTAAGCTGAGAGAGGAGTAAATTTTAGCGTGTAATATATCTGAGGTGTATACACACGCCAGCCACCGGGAGAACTCAATTCATTTCTGAAAAGTCGTGCGTAAATCGGAGTGACAACTGTTTTTAAAATTTTCCTCTTCAAAGAGCTCAATCACAATGGGAGCATAATTTATTAGTCATCCACATACAAGCCTGTTTCGCTGCATTTCAGCTCATCAGTGTAGCTATATATATATATATATATATATATATATAAAGTATGAAACTAACCTAGAGCCAACGGATCTACATAGGTTTCACCTAACGGATCGTCAGGGCAACTTGTCCTGACCATCCTTTAGGTGAAACCTAGGTAGGTCCGTTGGCTCTAGGTTAGAGTCATACTTATTTGTTTGGTCTGCTATTGTATTCAGCGCTTTAAGTGTTAGGGTTCTCGTTGCGGGTTTTTTTTTTCTTTCGACGAGTACTTTGACTTCTGTTCAAGTACTTCGTTCGTTTCTTTTTTGTTTTCATTTTGTTTTCATTTTTCATTTTCTTTTTCTTTTTCATTTTCTTTTTCATTTTTTCATTTTTCACACACACACACAGATATATATATATATATATATATATATATATATATATATATATATAAATTAACGCAATTTGACACAACTACATACTCATATGTTCTCGATAAGAGGTACGTTTTAATGCCTCAAATCGAAAGTGGATACGGCAGAAGGAGCTTTTCTTTAAACCCCGAAGAGAAACTTTCCTGCCAATCACCAGCATGGATAAAGCTGATCTCCCGGAGAGCAACACACTGCGCCTACTTGCTTACGCTTTTTAACCGTAAGTGGAACGGCTACATCGAGTCTATAGTTGCATCTCGTGCTCGTAAAATTGAGTCACTGTGTCGAGCTAGAAAGCTTTTATCATCAGAATCTATCTTGTACATTTATAAAACTACCATTCGTCCGTGCATTAAATATTATTGCCATATCTGGTCGGCAGCTTCTGCTATATGACTCGAGGATCTCGGTAAAATCCAAAGAGATCTGCAATGTAATTGGTCTTGTCCCGGCATCTCGACTTCAGTCACTTTCTCACCGACCTGTTGTAGTTTTTTTTTACAAATGTTTTCATGTAACTCCTATAACAATCTTTTTCTCTAGTACCCCAACCTCATTAATTTGAGCGTGTTACTAGATTGACATCCAGATTCAACTCTTTAACCGTTGAAAAAGTTAAATATAATCACTCTTCTATTCTAACAGTTTCTTTTCTCGCACTTCTTGCCTGTGAAACTCCCTTCCATTTTAATACTTCCCTGATAGTTACAATCTCCAAAAATTTAAATGTCGTCTGCTATCTCCTTGTATCCCGTCAATGTTTTACCCTTTCTTTGACACACCCTGTACCCAGTTTTTTTATCTCACTGTACCCACACTTGTGCACTATTCAGTTGAACACTGAGATGAAGTGAAGGGATGGCGTTCTTTTTAGATTTACTAATCTTAAATGCCAGTTAAAGTCGTTGTATTCACTTACGCACAAATTCTCTTGGGCAAGGTATTAATCTATCTCTTCTTTCCAGCTATGAATTAAATAATAGAACAGATTGATTTTATAGCCTTATTTAGCAACCAGTCTACTGCAAAAATTTATGGCAATCTCACTGCTGGAAAATCATCTGTCTAGTCAGTCATGTCTCTGAGAGACATGCTTGCCCAAGCGTGTATCACGTATGACACTGAATCTTAGCTTCCACAGACACAAGGCCACACTAGTAGATCACACAATGAAGAATTAACACCCTTGATCAGGAGTTACCAAACTTTTTAGAATCGAGACCTACTATTCATGACCCCAGCTTATGGCGGCCCACTCAAATTTACTGGGCAAAAACATATGAAAGGATATAAATAATATTATTTATATGAATAAGTGAAAATCGATTTCTTCTTTAAGATGACGAATGATTAAATTGAGAGTACGACGAACCATGATTTTTTTAAGCTCGTCAAAACAACATACTCGCAATAAAAAGCTAAGTCTTAAACAGATAGCGTTTCATCTATGCTAATGCGTAATTCTAGTCTAACTTTTAACAACTCGCTAACGTTCTGATGGCAACCTGCCTGTGAGTCGCGACCAATAGTTTGGCTAACACTGCACGAGATGAATTAACGTGATTTAACTCCTATCGCTTTCTTTTAACCACTACAGTCTGTTTATACTTGTACCATAATGATATCATTGGACCTTACAACGCCGTTTTCCTTATGAGACTTATGATATATGTATATGCAATGATGTACGTTGTGGTGCAGTGGATATCAACTCAGAACGATAAATCCGGGTGCCGAGTTCGAATTCTAGTTGAATTCCCTACATAACTTACGCACAAATACCCTTGGTAAAGGTATTAATCCGTCTCTTTCCTCCAGTTATGGGTTAAATAATAGAACAGACAGAGTTCTATAGCCTGGGCTGGCAACCAGTCTACCGCAGAAAGCAATGACAACCTCTTGCGGGATAATCTTCTGCGTAGTCATGATCGCAAAAAGTGTGTATTAAGTATGGCTCTTTACTGACTGATGTGCAATGAGGTGCAGTCAGAGAATATATATTCGATTTGTGTTCAGTCTACGCAGAATAATTCCACGGAGTTTTTTGTTTGTTTGTTTGTTTGTTTGTTTGTTTGTTTGTTTGTTTGTTTCAGGGGCTTCCGCAGAGTAAAAAAGAATATACATTCCTAAGCCAATTTTTTTCTGTGCTGCATCAAATGAGCACAGGATCAAAAACTAGCAAAACTTGATGAGTTGTTAATGTTTTATGAGACAACGAAACATAGACTGAAATGTAACAGAGGGCGAAGTGAAACGTGAGATGTCATTTGGAAGGGATATAACTCTTTGTAGTAATGCCCATGAATACAAATGAACTGGATATACTGATCGGTATGCAATATGTTTCTGACACCCAATTTTGATCACTGGATAGCAATGACGGCAGTATTAATTTCATTGTTAGAAAACATTATCTTTCTTTTAATCAGTTGACCCTAAGCAAGGCAACAAAGCCTCTAGGAAGCAAGAAAAGCTAATGAGCGTTAGAGAATATGATAAAATTACTATTAGATTGTCCCAAAAGTTCGTAAACATTTGCGAAATGGGTCTATAGTCCAGCACAATCGATACAAGCGATGGGTTCAGAAAGAGCAAGAGACACCGTCGGTTCCAAACAAGATCGATTCGGCAAGAAAGTCATGTTATGCGTTTGGTGGAACTTTGAAGGAATCGTGCATTTTGAGTTGGTTCCGAATAGTCGTGCCATCAGTGCCGACCTTTACTGTCAGTAACTTGAGCGGGTCTACGAAAAGTTGAAGCAAATGTACCCGGCTTTGATCAACCGAAAGCGCGCTTTGATGCAACTGGACAATGCCAAGCCACACACCGCCAGGAAGACCAAAGACAAGTTTGAAGAGCTGGACAGCGTTGAGGTTCTGCCACATCCAGCCTACATTTCTGACTGTGCTCCATCAGATTACGCCCTTTTCCGCTCAATGCATCACTTTCTAAAGGGCCGCCGATTCGACTCGTTTGTTGAAGTCGAGAAAGCATGTCAAGAATTCTTTGATTCGAAGCCGGCTGAATGGTACTTTGACCAGATCCGAAAGCTTGTAGATTGATGGCAGAAAATCTTGGAAAATGATTAAATTTATTTTGAGCAATAATTTTTGTTGTTTTTGCGAGTAAAATTTCAATTTTTTGCAAGTATTTTCTGGTAACCTGAGATCACTTGGCGAGTAAAATTTCAATTTTTTGCAAGTGTTTACGAACTTTTGGGACAACCTAATATGAGCATAAAAAGTATTATTTGCTGTTTATTTGCTTATAAAAGGTTAGTTTTTCGTACCGCTTCAGTTAGTATCTAACTAGTCCTTAATAAAGGCAATAAAATATGATTAAAATTATTATTAAGGATAAAGGACAATAAAATAACAAAAATTAAGAAGATAACGATTGACATTGCATTTAAAGTTTGAAAGATCAACGTTGACTGAGAAGTAAGAAGACAGAAGAGTGTTCCACAAGCGAGAAGTGTAGAAATTATGGTTAACTCTAGCCATTTCAACCTTAAATTGCTGAACCTTGCCGCCAACCTAGTACTGCGATTAAATTCGTAAAGTCTAGATACCATAGCGGAATGTTCATCAGAACAAATACCATGAAAGTATTTATAAAAATGAAAAAAGAAAGTGACGCTAAGGCGGTGGGAAAGTGTCTGAAGCCGAGATACCATGTCAGGAACACTAACATTGCAGATTCTTCTTAAGATTTTATCAAGGATCTGGAAATATATAGCAGGAGCACCAGACCAGATGTGGGTATGGACAACTGGTGGAATTACAAATATGTGTATTATTCCATTAACCAACAACTTTTTGTTTATAGACACTTTATTTTCAAATAATAAAGCCCATCAGTGGACGAAATATAGTTTTCTTCTTGTCTCTTGTATATGCATACTGTTCATATTTACACGTAATGATTAAAATGTATATGCAAATATGTCAATATTTAAAAACTTGTAAAATAATTATTTAATGTGTTTAGTGAGTTACATAAATTGCAATTAAAAACGAAATATGGCAGCTGACTCTAAGTTTTCATGAAGAAAAATACAGCTTATTAAGACACTTAAAAAATAATTTAATTCGAAGCAAGGCAATAAAGTCGCTAAGACGCAAGGGGGGGGGGGCTACTGAGTTTTAGAAAATATGACTAAAACTGATATTAAGAAAGGACAATAAAAGAACAAGAATTAAGATAACGATTGACATTGTATTTAAATTTTGGAAGATAAACATTGACTTAGAACCCTGAGACTGAGAGTTCCATAAATGAGATATGTAAGAAAAAAAAGTTAATAAAGACAATGAAGCCACTAAGACGCAAGGGGTTACTATGTGTAAGAGAATGGGAGAAAAACTATTAATGAAAGAGGACAATGAAAGTACAAGAATTAAGAAAACAAAAGACAATGATTGACATTGCATTTAAATCTTTGAATACCAAAGTTTATTAGAAAACAAGGAATCTAAAAGAGACTTTCGCAAGAATGAAGCGTGAGAAGAAACTGTCAGCATAGAACTTACGTCTACACCTAGCCGTTTTAAATGCCAAATGATAAAATCTTGCCACAAATCTAATACTGCGCTGAAATTTTAGAAATCTAGGTACCATAGCAGAAAGTAATATTTATTTTAAATAATAGAAGGTCAAAAGAGTGAATAGGGAAAGGCTGGTCTTCAATCTGTCTCATCATAAAACTTTGCTTGCGACGACTACTGACCAAACATACCACTGTATTCCTTACACCAAAACAGCACATTCTAACTTACCGTTCTTACTACAGCCTCTGTAATACCTCCAGGTCTCTATGTAGTTCTAAGTAGTTTTCATATGTACAGTATGTCTAAGGAAATAAAAGAAACAACATTTAAAAATGAAACTCCCGATTAATATTTACAATGAACATGGCAGAATATTCATCAAAACAATTATCGGGATCACAGGGATACTACGTCACAACGGTGAGAAAGGCAAGTGAAGATGACATGCCAGGTCAAGACCAATAATATTGCAGGTTCTTCTTTGTTTGGATTTTATCAAGAATCTCTAAATATATAGCAGGAGCACCCAATCCGATGAGGAAAGAAATATTCGAAGCGAAGACGAATGGTAGCTTTATATGTAAGATATAAAACTGTCTTCTTTTTCTTCTTCTTCTATGTGCCGTGTCCCTTCAAGACGTAGGCGATTATGGCCTTCCACATCTCTCTATCCATTGTAGCTCTTAACACCCTTCCCTTGTAATTCCGTCTAAATCCTGCTCTTCCAACCATTTGCTCAAGCCCTCAAGTCTAGAATATAAATATATAGAAACTAGCATGACCACAAAGACAAGGATCTGTTTATATATTGATTATAATAGAAAATTGATCCCCCACTTTATATCCACATTATAATTTCTTATTTGTTTATCAAATTCTGATTAGGTATGAATCCGACTCTTCTCAATATTGATTAGCTACGCAGGCATGTCTTTTAGATTTATTTCTTCTTCTAAGTGCCGTGTCCGTGTAGAACGTAGGCGATCATGGCCCTCCACATCTCTCTATCTTTTTTAGCTCTTAACACCATTTCTCTTGTTACTCCGCCTAAATCCTACTCTTCCATCCATTTGCTCAAGCCCTTAAATATAGAATAATAATGCATAGACTCTAGCATGGCCACAAAGAGAAGGATCTGTTTATATATTGATTATAATAAAGAATTGATCCCCCACTTTATATCCACATTATAATTTCTTATTTGTTTATCAAATTCTGATTAGGTATGAATCCACCTCTTCTCAATACTGATTAGCTACGCGAACAAGTCTTTTAGATTTGCTTCTTCTCCTATATGCCGTGTCCCTTCAGGACGTAGGCGATCATGGCCTTTGACAATCCACATCTTCCTACCTCTAGTAGCTCTTAACACCCTTTTTCTTGTTACCCCTCTCAACCCCTGCTATGCCATTCTTTTGCTTACGCCCATAATTTTACAATATAAATGCATAGAAACTAGCGTGACTACAAAGTGAGGGATCTGTTTATACAATGATGATAATAGAGAATTGATCCCCCACTTTATACCCGCTTTATAATTTCTTATTTGTTTATAAAATTCTGATTAGGTATGAATCCACCTCTTCTCAATACTGATTAGCTACGGAGGCATGTCTTTTAGATTAACTTCTTATAGGTGCCGTGTCCATTCAGGACGCAGGGGATCATAGCCTTCTACATCTCCCTGTCCATAGTAGCTCTTAGCACCCTTTCTCTGGTCACCACTCCCAAACCCTGCTCTGCCATCCATTTGCTCAGGCCCATCGAGGATGTCACACGTTGCTTTCCAATGACCCTCTTTCCCTCTATCTGTTCTATGAGTATCAGTTTCTACAAGGTCTCCTTTCTCTTTACATGTCCCAGAAATTTTGCTAATACGTTTGATCTATGTTATCCTCAGTAGCCTTCTGTAGAACCACATTTCGATTTCATCAAGTTTTTCTTAACTTCCGCAGAAAAAAAAGCCAATTTTTTCCGATGTAAAGTCAGATGAGGGCAGAATTACTTTTAAAAACTAGAAAAACACGGTTAATGTTTGATGAGGCAAGAAAACATAGAACAAGTAAAATGGAAAGAGAAAAGCGAGGAAGGTAAGATGTTATTTGGTAAGGAGTTAACTCACCTTACGTCGGTAATTTGATCAACTTAAGTCGATTTTAACAGCCTTCAAAATGACTTGTCACTAAGCTAAAGCACAAATAACCATTCTTAGTCCTGTATTCTATTTATCAATGCATTTTTTATAATATATGGCCAATAAGAATTTATTTTACAAACAAATAAATGTTAGTACTTGTCTATATTTCTGAGATGAGGTAGTATTTAAAGGATTTACATTATTCGGACTATTGTCCTCATCGTTGTTGCCATTTGTACGACGTTTAATAATAGATCATTCTATATGTCTATATTTCTGAGATGAGGTAGTATTTACAGTATTTACATTATTCGGACTATTGTCCTCATCGTTGTTGCCATTTGTACGACGTTTAATAATAGATCATTCTATATGTCTATATTTCTGAGATGAGGTAGTATTTACAGTATTTACATTATTCGGACTATTGTCCTCATCTTTGTTGCAATTTGTACGGCGTTTCGGTCGTTGTACCCTCCGGCCTTCTTCAGGTGCTAGTACTTTTGAACCGAACACTTTATTACAATCACTGGAGTATATGAATTCCATTCCTTGCTTAATGCCTCTTCTGGAAGTCATAAGTTATCTTCCTCTAACCCTATAAGTTACACATGATCCAATGTATATTGAGGTTGGTTAGTTCCTGTGACTTGACCCAAAGAATTGTGAGTTCAATTCCAGGCTACAACAGTGGTAAACAAGTAACTTACATAACACTTTGTGCATAACATTTTTTGGCTTCTAATTTCTCAGTCATCTTTGATCTTTAAGCGAAATGCCAATCATTAACATCTGGCATCTTAATTCCTTTTGTTTTATTGTTCTCTCTCCTTAATAATGTTTTATTTCTCTCATTCTCTCTCATTCAGTAACCCTGATGGTTGTAAAGACATTATTGACTTATGGTGAAACGATCTAAAAATCTTAAATTGTTTGAAGTAGCTGTAAACGGTTTTTCTCGCATTTACTGGCCGTTCGAAGTATTGTATTTTGAAAAGCCATTTTAACATAGTATTCACGGTTTATATTAGGTGAATTTTGGTATACATAATAATTAATGTGTGTTCTTTAATAATTTCCAAGTTATTTTCCAACATAAATTATTCTTGAAGAATAGGAGCCTTTAATTATGAACCTGACAAAACATGATCTATCTTTACTTTTCTTGCATGAGTTCAAACTTGGGACTAAACTTCTACCAATATCAACAGAGCCGGGGGTGGAGATGGGTCCCCAAGCGATCAGACAGTACGAAGGTGGTTCAAGTATCCTGTACTGGTAATGAGGGCCCTGAAAATGAAGACAATAGAAGACGATCATGCAGTCTTACAACAAACAATTTAAAGTAGTTGTTAAGCAAAACCCACGTCAAAGTGTCAGGCAAATGTATCAGACGCTTGGTGTCAGCACTGCAACAGTCTTACGCCATTTGCAGAGAATTGGCAAGAAGAAAACGCTCTATAAATGGGTTCCTCATGATCTCAATAAAAGACAAAACTAAGGCCTTTATGAAGTGTACTGAATGCTTTTTCAGCGTAACAGCAATGATTTCTTTCTTAACCGAATAAAGACTTCTGGTGAAAACCGGATCCTTTAGGATAACCGTAAATGATCAGGGCAATTGCTTCATCGAGATGAGTCTTCCAAACATTTCCCAAAACCAAATTTGCATCAGCAAAAGTTTATTATGGGGACTGTCTGGGGGTCTGCAGTTGGTGTTATCCGCTACGGCTTTATAGAAGCCAATGAGAGCATTGATGCAGAGCTTTACTGTAGTCAACTTGCTGAAATGCATGCACGCCTGCAAAAATAAGACCTGCATAGGTGAAACGACGTGGCTCAATTTTGCTTCCCCCCCCCCATAATGTGCGACCACATGTTACAAAAGTTTGAGTTTGAGTTTTTTTAATAACATATCAACCACTGTGGGTTATTTAATGTCAGAAAGGTGGGGTTTTAAGGTATATTTTTTTAATGTTCGGTTATATTGACAAGGTCGATTTAGTTAGATTTTGATTAAAATTTATGTTTTAGAAAACTAAAAAATATCTTATAATTGTGTATTCAAAACTGTTCTGCTGAGAATGATTTTTTCCTTAAAAAATGTTATGGTAATAATTTTTCCTTCAAAAATGTATTATTGGTAATATCTTTTCTTCAAAAATAAATATTTTTCTATAAAGGTCTATTTTTATGCATATATTTCTATAAAAGATTATTTTTATACTTTCATATTGTTTTGACTCCAGTTTGGGGGTAAACTATTTGCCCATAGCAACAGATGCTACAACCCCGGATCAGAGTGATCCCGGGAACAACGGCCATTAAGAGGTCGTTCCATGTTCCTCACAGCCTTCTAAGCAGAGGACTGCAAGTTGCAAGAATGACGTTGCAAAAACTCAGACTTGGAATACGATAGTTTACAATATCCTTCATATTCTCCTGATTCTTCACACACTAAGTATCATTTTTTAAATAATTAACATCGGTTTCAAATGGTGAAACTTTTAAGTTCGTATTTTGGCTAAGTTCAACAATTCTACAATTTATTTTTCAAAAATAAAATTGTTTCTGAAATTACCATCCTTTTTGTAAGAACAATATTTTTTGGAGGAACTCTTTTCAGGTCTCTTGCTTTCCAGTCAAGTTTGATGTCCCAAAATATAAATGCACTATATTTTTTTTTTTTTGCGAGACGCTAACACATTTTGAAATCCTCACAATATTTACTAATTTTGAAGTTATCGCTAACATATTTGGTTTTGTTTTTTTTTTTACAAACTCTGCCTTTCGTTCTATTTTGCAAAGCAATCGATTAAATTTGAATAATCGTATTTGTTTGGAAAAATAAACTGACAAAAATCTCAAATTAGTGATTCAAAAATTTCTTTAATTTAATTTAATTTAATTTAATTACACAGGGCTTCATGACAAACTATATTTTTTTAGGATGTTTTTTCTTTTTAATAACGAAGAATCAATTCTTATAATTTCCTACGCCTGAGCATGCAACATACAACTAGCCATGCGTAAATATCTATTTTTGTAGCCAAATTTCTACTTTTTGAAGCGTTTGGCCTTGTGATACGTTTTAGCTTCTCGTAAACGCAAGACTCACTGGAAACTACATTCTTGTATATAAAATATTTTATCGCAAAAATACCAGCAATATATTTTTAAAAAGATAAAATTACTAGCGATATATTTTTGTAAAATATGTTACCCAAAAATTTCATGTTAGCATTAAATGACTTAGTATGCTGCTAAAGAAATAAACCATTTACTCAGTAACTTTTTCCGGCTTAGTGACTTTATTGCCTTTCATGGGATGAAATGATTGAAGAAATAACTAAACATATGCCAAACAAAACGTGATTTCTGTTTGAATCAGTATATTCGAAACCATATTTTTATGTCGACTATGTTAATTTGCACAATAGGGGTGCAATGTCGCCTCGCAGAATTATTTCTGCGTTATTCTAAAATTCCTATGCATTCTTGAAAAGATTTCTAATTCTCTTCTTACCATATTTAAGTGGGCTCCCTGTGCAGGGCCCGGAAATTTTTCCCACCTGAAACTATTCTGCACATATACAAATCTACCATCCGCCCGTGTATTGAATATTGCTGCCATATCTAGTCGGGTGCCCCTGCTGCTCTCCTTGGGCTTCTTGACAAAATATAAAGGAGGATCTGTAACGTGGTTGATACTGACTTGGCAGACCGGCTGCAGCCGCTCTCACACCGGCGTGATGTAGCTTCCCTGTGCCTCTTCTACAAGTACTTTCATGGCTTCTGCTTCTGGTGCCGCCTAAGCACGAACTTACACGAGATACTAGATTAGCAACTAGGTCCCACCCTTTTACAGTTAATCAAATAAGATGTAACCGTAAATTCTACTCCAACAACTTCTTTTCTCGCGCTTCCCGCCTGTGGAACTCCCTTCCACAAGTCTGCTTTCCCGACAGTTACAATCTCCAGGTGTTTAAATGTAGGGTCAATAGACAGCTCCTATCACACTAACTCCCAACTATTCTCACAACACTCTCATCTACCCAACCCTCATTCTCGGTATCCTCACCCGCCTATCACCCACCCTCTGTTATTTCCTATATTTAATCAGCCTTTCTCCACTCTACGTAGCCCCCTGCACAGTAGTGGCAGTGACATGCCTTGCTCGGGGTGAAACGCTTATAAAATAAAAAAATAAAAAAATTTAGAATTCAAATATTTTCTTATTTCGACAAGACAAGAGATATCAGTAAAGCCTGCTATTTAAACATGCCTGATTGAATAATTCATTTTTTTACTGATTATCAACCTTTTCCATGTTAATTATTGCCGAAACATATTGTGAATTGTAGTAATTTGAAAGAGATAATATTTTTCTAATGTCCTTCCTATTTAATCTTTAGCGGGGATATAATCGTTCGATTCATTGCCAACCATTTCATCTTGAAGTAGTATTCATGGCTAACCATAGCAACTTACATCATTCACGGCTCACTCGTGAACTCTGTCATCACTGGGTGCCCCATGCTTTGCTTAGAAAATCACTTTCGTAATTTCGACGTGGTGTACTGGTTAACAAGCTTGTCTCATTCAATTACAGCTGAATAGTGAGTTCGATCTGCATTGGTTGTCTCATAATTTCGTCATTGCACCACATTTAAGCTACGCTTCATCTTTTCCCTCTCCAGTTATGGGTTAAATAGCAGTGAAGACTTAACTAGTTCTAGTTGACAATCACTCTAGTAAGAAATCAACTCTGAATTGAAAATCTAAAAAGCCTATCCTATTGCAGCGACCTGCCCATCCAGTCACTGGGTTTTGTAACATTTAATGGCTGAAACAGAAAAATACTGAAATTCTTATTGGTATCCAACAGTACATAATCAAACAAATGCTCTAATCCAACAACAGCAAAAACCAACAACAAAATCACCTGAGCCCGAATTCGCGGACTCAGAAATTCCGTAGATACAAGATTAGAGCCTCCAGTATATGCAAGGGACAAGGCATGTCTAGACATCTGGATGGAGATCTTACTGTCAGACATTTATAAATGTAGAAGCAGATGTGATTAAGCTGACGGCTGGTCGTTAAATATCCAGAGGTGTCGACTCCGATTACCTGGAACACTGCTTCGTCTTCTGTAACGCATAAATATTCGGTACATTTAAGTTTCACTACGAGAGTAGGCGCCAGACATTCGAAGAAACTGTTGGACGCCTTCGTTTCCCGTGAAAAATGGCACAGAAATATATATGTGGGCACATATGCATATAGGTCTTTCTCTCTCCATATATATATATATATATATATATATATATATATATATATATATATGTATATATATATATATATATATATAATCTAAATTTTATTTTTATTCTTAATTTTTATTTTCATTTTATTATATTTTTTATTTTATTTCAATTTATTGTATTTAAATTTAAATTTTTTTTATCCACATGTTATATTTGAATATTTAAATTTTTACTTTTCACAACTTACGCCCATTTGATATCTTTTATCTGCATTTTTTAAATATTTTTTATTTTTTTATTTTAATTTTAAATTTTAAATTAAAATTTTTAATTAAAACTTGAAATTTTTATCTACATGTAACCTAAGAATATTTAAATTTTGATCTTGTTATTAAAAAAGCAATAAACTAACTTTAAAGGATTGAATTCCCATTAACATCGACTGAATTTAAATTCAAATCTAATAAACTGTCAGTTTGAAATATGCACCTGATGATTGAATAACGCACGAAACTCCGAGGTTGCGCCATAGACGTAGGATAATACGTATATTTATTAAAATATATATAATACAGCACTTTTCATACATTGAGTACTGTTTTATCAAAACCTGAATAATAACGCTATACATATGTACACCCTCCTCATATGTATATTTATTAATTTACGACACAGCTCTCACACCCTGATTGAGAACTCTGGAAAAATGGTTGACTTTGAAAAAACAGTAGCTACTATAGCATCTACGCATCGTTCATTCAGTAATGAATTAGAACACTCTCACTACTGGCGTATGAATACATGGTATATCACACGCTAAAAGAGCCTCCTATTAATTAGTTGTTCACAGGTCCACCCTAAACAGGGGTGGTAGCATCTGTTAGGGTCCCAGCTATGGGCAAATAGTTAACTCCCCCTAAACTGAGGTTAAAAAACTATGAAAGTATAAAAATATACTTTTATAATAGAAATTTCAGGAATATATTTTTGAAGGAAAACATATTACCAGTAATACATTTTTGAAGGAAAATCTGTTACAGTAATACATCTGACTGTCAACGAAAACCACTTTAAAAAGGATACGTGTTATATTCATATGAATCTGAATCTTGTCGGCATTAAATAACAACATTGAGGTTGACATGCCGTAAAACAAAACAAACCAAATCAAGCTTACACAGCATTCAACATTGTTCCTTGTGTCACCCCCTGTAAAGTTCTTTGGCGCTATCTATAAAATCCATGCATGCACACCCCCGCTTTTGTATTTCTATGTCTGATAGAATTCTGAAAAGAAATATTACTTTTTTTGTTTCAATATCTTTATCGAAACCACACTATTCTTGATTCATTTCAGGCTTAACTCTGCACAGCGATCTCCACCAAAATTCAGATAATACATTTCGCTTATTAGGCGGGCTCTTGGATGAACCTGGCATTCCTTTTCTCCTGGCTTATTATTTATTTATTTTTGTGGCATCGCTCTGAAAACAGGTCTCGTAGCGTCATTTTGTCAATAACAACTGTTTTATATTTCCCTTCCTTTTTCTGCAATTT
Source organism: Ascarosepion bandense (assembly GCA_037127315.1). NCBI lineage: Eukaryota > Metazoa > Mollusca > Cephalopoda > Sepiida > Sepiidae > Ascarosepion > Ascarosepion bandense. The sequence goes on from JBBBDQ010000151.1 coordinate 9,052,919, forward strand.
TGTCATAGAATTTTGGAATTAGGTAAGGCAGCTGAAAATACATTAAATACTTCTTAATAAATATCCAGTTACTTAAATATATGCTAATACGTAATGTGTATAAAACTAAATACAAACGTGTGTTCTCAAAAATTGCAATATGAATTCTGGTAAAAAAAAAAAGGGTTACTGAACATTAGGTTTCTTCTTCTTCTATGTGTCCTGTCCCTTCAGGACGTAGGCGATCATGGTTCTCCACGTCTCCCTATTCCTTGTGGCTCTTAGTATGTTTGCTCCTGTTACTTCTGGCAACCCCCGTTCCGTCATCCACCTGATCAGGCCCTGCAAATATTTTATCTGCTACCTTCCTCTGTCTCTCTTTCCTTCTATCTGACCAGTCAGTATCAGGTTCTCCAAGCTCTCCTTCCTTATTGCATGTCTTAGGAACTTCATTTGTCCCTTCCTGATATATTAATTTCCTTTTTGTTGCCATTCTTTCCAACACCCCATCGTTGCTTGCATGCTCAGTCCACGATATCCGCAGCAATTTACTCCTCAATAAATATCCAGTTACTTATTAATGTAAAAAAATATATGCTAATACGTAATGTGTATAAAACTAAATACAAACGTGTGTTCTCAAAAATTGCAATATGAACTCTGGTAAAAATAAAAGGGTTACTGAATATTAGGTTTACAAGTTTCAAAAATTCAGTTGTTCTTGTCCCAGGGGATATAGTTGTTGGTTAAATCCTGTGATTGACCCAAAGAGTCGTGAGTTCAATACCAGGCTACAGCAGTGGTGAACAAGTAACTTTCAGGGTTAGAGGAAGATAACTCATGACTACCAGGAAAGGCTCTACGCATAGGATGGAGATGATATACCCAAGTGATTGTAATAAAGGTTTTTGTTCGAAATTCCTAGCACCTGAAAAAGGCCGTAGCGTACAACGGCCGAAAAGTCGTACAAATGGCAACAAAGATAAGGACAATCGTCCGAATAATGTAAAAGCTATGTGTTCTTCTCCTTTCATTTGTCTTGCCGATGAGAAAATCCCAGTCCCAGAAATTGCATTTTTCTAGGATGACACTGCAGAAGCTCACCGATTTGGAATAAGTGACGTTAATATATATATACCACTGTAGGTATACAGACTGCGATTGTCACCCTTTTTTTTAGATCGTAACAAATGTCACGTAACGGCCGGTAAATGACGTTAGATCATAGGTGGACGAAGGACAAATGCGATGTAGAGCCCGTAAAAGAAGGACTTTCCTAGCCAACAGCGGCAGGTCTTACAGGAAAAAAGCTACATGACCTAACCAGTTTCATTGAGAAAGCGCCACAACTCAGCGTATTCTTTTTCATTTCTGGAAATGTTACAAGTAATTTTCCCCAATTTTTTCCCCACTACTTGTTGTTGCATAGATGTTATAATCTCTCTTCGTAGAACAAGCATATATATAATGTATGCACTAATGTAATGTATATATATATATATATATATATATATATACATTACTCTTCAGAAATGAATTGGGCTCTTTCGGTAACTGGCGTGTGTGTAGACACTTCTTATATACGACACGTTAAAATTTACCTTCTCTGATCCCATGCGCCTATGGCTTAGGGAGTAGCGACTCCGACTGACACCAAATCGGTCGAGTTTCGATTCAGACCAGACTGATGAGCTATGATACCGCGAAACAGGCTTGTATGTGGATGAATAATAAATATATGTATTACGCTTTCACATCCCGATTGAACACTATAGAGGAATGGTCAGTCAGTTAAGTGTCATACGTGATACACGCTTGAGCGATCATGTCTCGAAAGAGACATGACTGACTGGGCAGAAGATTATCCCACAGTAAATTGCCATTACTTTCTGCGGTAGACTGGTTGCCAGCCAATGCTATAGAACCCAATCTGTCCTGTTATTTAACCCATAACTGGAAGAAAGAGACGGATTAATACCTTTCCCAAGGGTATTTGCGCGTAAGTGAATGCAAGGAATTCAACTAGAATTCGAACTCGGCACCCCGACGACGCGTTCCGTGAATATATCCAATGCACCACAACGCTTATCCGCAGAGAAATGGTAGATATTAGACTCTGAAAAAAGAGTAGCTACTCACGCATTTACGCATCATTCATTCAGTAATGAATTTGAACACTCTCGGCTACTGGCGTGTGTTTACATTCTATATAACACGCTAAAGTCTGCCTTCCTCTATCGAGCGCCCATATCTCAGAGTTAGAATCGCCGGCTGATGTCAATTCGGTCGGGTTTCAATCCTGGCTAGAAGCAATCGGATGTCTAACCGTGCTGATGAGCTATGATACAGCGAAGCAGCTCTGTCTGAGGACGACTGTATGAACATATATAAAATTGTGAAGACGCAACATTAATACTCTCTGAGAAGAAAGCATTTTTCCTTCTTTTTCAAGATATTATTAGAACACGGATATAATAATGCCCATAAAGGGTGAAATTCAAGTGAGAAAATAAATCCTCCTTACATAGCAACCTCTCCTTTTACTATACTCTCGGGCTTACGGCCATATCACGTTGAATACACCGGTTCTCGCTCGATCACCGAAGTTAAGCAACGTTGAGCCTGGTCAGTACTTAGATGGGTGACCGCTTGGGAATAGCAGGTGCGGTAAGCGTATAGTGACGGATGTGCGTTGTGGTGCAGTGGATATCGGCTCGGAAAGAGAAATCGGTGAGCCGAATTCGAATTCCAGTTGAATACCCTGTATTCACTTAAGCACTAGGGAAAGGTATTAATCCGCCCATTCCCTCCAGTTATGGGTTAAATAACAAGAGTAGGACTTGATAACCCTGCTCTTAAAAACAAATCCCAATGAATCGTGAAAAAGAAAAATATTGTAAAAATAAAAAAATAAGCTTACCCAAAAATCATTGGTTATGACCTTAAAATGATCCCATAAGGATTGATAGGTCGTTAAGCCTCACAAACAAACTATACTCTCATGATATCTAGTCCACTTACTAGCATTTCTTCAGGCATTTTGACAATTTCTTAAACCCGAAATTTAGGTGCAAAGAAGATGCAGAACGTTTCTTGTTTCTTCAAACATTGGGAGTGTTAACGTAAAGGTATAAATCCACTTGATAGCTGAACGTTAGCGTTCCTATTTTGACTGATTTGGACATTGTTTAAATATATTGAATCAGGAATAAAATTTGATTCTAAATTCGGATATTATTTTCCGAAAAACCTAATATTTAAAGATGTTTTGAATATGCTTTCTCCGCCAGTATAACTGACAGAAAGGCTGAACTCACTTGATAATGTCAGATATATTCTCGTGAGTATGTTTATCTATCTAATCTAAACTTATTTATAAATGGGACATTGTCTGTGTGCGTGTGTGTGTGCGTGTGTGTGTGTTACCTATAGACTCCGAAACGGCTGAAACGATTTTCTTGAAAATATACACAGTTGTACTATAAGCATTTGCGAGTATTCTTAGCCAGGTTTTATGACGAGGTACGCCCAATAAATATATAATCGATATATATATATATTTCGATAATCGAAAAAATCGGGTTATAGAAGGAGTGGTCCGATTTTAATCAAATTTGATACACTCATAGACAAAGACATAATAAACGATATTCAGATGTTTCAAGGTTGTAGTTCTTACAATAGTGCATAAAATCGTTAATATATATATATATATATATATATATATATATATATATATATATAAAAGGCAAGATGTTTGTGTGTGTGTGTCTGTTTATCTGCCTGTATGTCTGTATTTTTTTCAGCCCTTTTATTTTAGTTTTTGCTTCGGGTTTGGCTCCTAGTAGGTATAATTGTAGTTATTAGTTTCAGCCATTATACCATTTACTCAGAGGACTTATTTAGCCTTCAAAATTCAGATTACGACGAAAATTTTTATTTGATATCGATACCAGGAAATCAAAATTTGACTTACATCCATTCATTTTCTTTCAGTCTACGGTTCCCTTTAACAGGTAACAACTATGGCTTTTTAGTCTTTCATGCCAACGTCCAAAGATTCTGAGCTCCAGGACCATGGATTAGTTTGAAAGCTTTTATTACACCCCAGCAACGCCGCGTTATACTCCTAGTTCAAAATATAATGAAAATGCCTATGGAAAATGTTCCCATCGTCTCCATGAAAGAATTTCTCTCGGGAATCAAATTATTTTTATTCCTTTTCTTCTATTTCCTTTGTTCTTTCTGGACGCAGGCGATCATGGCTTTCCCCGTCTCCCTATCTCGGTGGCTCTAAGCATGCTTTCTCCTGTTACACCACGCAACCTCCGTTCTGTCATCCACCTGCTTAGGCCCTTCAAATATGTTATCTGCTACTTCCCCTTGTCACTTTTTCCTTCTATCTGGCCTGTTAGTATCAGATTCTCCAAGACCTCTTTCCTCATTGCATGTTCCAGGAACTTTAGCTGTCTCTGATGCTCAGTATAAATTTCCTTTTCGTTTCCATCCTTTCCAAAACCTCATCATTGCTCACTTCCTTGATCCATGATATGCGCAGCATCTTTCCGTAGAACCACATTACAGTTGCACCAATTTTTTCCTTCATCTTTGATAATATTGTCCAGCATTTAGTGGTATACTAAAGAACTGACATCACATAGCAATCCAGTTCTCTCTTCTTTGTTTTCAGCGAAATTTTCTTGTCTCTTAATACTGTAATGTAAATCTAATTTAGTCAGTTAAGTGCCATACGTGAAACACGCTTGTACGATCATGTCTCGAAAGAGACATGACTGACTGAGCAGAAGATTATCCCGTAGTAGGTTGCCAATGCTTTCTACGACAGACTGGTTGCCAGCCAAGGCTATAAAACCCAATCTGTCCTGTTATTTTACCCATAACTGGAAGGAAGAGAGGGATTAATACCTTTCCCAAGGGTATTTGCGCGTAAGTGAATGCAATGAATTCAACTGAAATTCGAACTCGGCTCCCCGATTTCTTGTTCCGAGCCGATATCCACTGCACCACAACGCACATCCAAATCTAATTAGCGATCTAATATTATGACAGTGAAATCCGAAAGCACTTTCGAATCGTGAAAGATGCCTTAGTAAAATTAAGCCAGATGAGAAAAGAATAGGAAAATTTAATTAAAATGTATTGAACTTTGATGAAATACCGTTCGTCCTATAAGGCCATAAATACTGATAAAATATCATCACAGATGAAGTGGCCTGAAGCAACAGAAATGTGGTTCTGCAAAAGGACACTAAGAATATTATTGACCAAACTTTTGACTAACGACGAAATCTTAAGAGAAAAAGAAAAAGAAACAGAAAGATTATACTTAGAAAGTGACAGTTGAAATTCCTTAGACAATTTAAGAAGAAAGTGGGCTTGGAGAATTTGACACTTACGTGGGATACTGAAGGCAAGATGGGCAGAGGAAATCAGCGATTAATCTACCTAAATAGCTTGAGTAAATGGATAACAGATAGAAGGCTGGAAAAAATCTTTATAATAGCTAGAAAGTTGGGGAGGGCTATGATCACCCACTCTTAAAAGGCGTATGTCAGGGAGAATAAATTTCTTTGGAATCGTTGTGATCATAACTCTAGTCTTTAATAAGTTTTGTGTTGTCTCTATTCTTCCCGTAAAAACTAAAAAACATTTTCTTAAACTAACATTTAGTTTCCCCCGACTCCATCAAATTATTCCTTTCGGTAATCTATACAATAGTCCAAAGCATCACACCAAACGAAAAAGTATCACTGGAGTTGATATTTTATAAGTAATAAATACTTATAGGTATGTAACAATATCTCAGCTGTTGTGAATAAATTATAAATGTGGGCTATATTTATATGCACCTCTTCTGACGTCATATTTAAATCACAGGTCACAGAATAGTACCTTGATTTGGTTAATCACAATTTTCTTCTGCTTCCTTTTCCAATGAAAAATAATTTATTGCGCCAAAAATCGCTTTCTGTCTGAGAAATATTCCAAGCTTCGAAACAAATGCCATGTTTCAAAAAAATGTCATAGGTCTAAACAAATACCGAGGTTCTAAAACAAATGGCAGGTTCTAAAAATATAGAAAGTTTCTAAAAAAAAGCGCCAAGGTTAAAAAAATGCCGAGGTAAAAAAAAAATGCCAAGATTAAAAAAAAAAAAGAACGAAGCTTTAAAAAAATGCCATGGTTAAAAAAAAATGTTAACTGTTAATGTTATTTATATTTTAAAATTTAAGGGAACAACCCAAAAAAAACAACATCGTAAGCGACAAGCACTATGAATTTTGCCACTCTAGTTCCACTGCTGATACCATCAGAGATATTATCTATGAAACGCTTGATGATAAATTGCGTTAAGTATCAAGAAGATGTTAGAAAATGTGTGGCGTAGTGATATGCTCCACAAACACGCACCCTCTAGCGTTTCTAGAAATTTTTTTTTAATTATCTATTCCTTCATATCGAGTAGGTTCAAGAATGACTTTGTTAATGGGCAATATTGTGAAGGCCATGAGATCGATACAAGTGTCATTAATGTTCTCTCCTTGTTCCTACTGTATTGATTTATAATATATATATATAGATTTTCTAAATATATATTGTTAAATATAAGAGACAATGAATGTCTATTATATTCAATCATGAGCCGTTCCAAACATTGTATTTAAAGACAAAAATTCAGTTGAAATAGAGACAAAAATTCTCTAACATTTATTTATCTATTCATTTATTTATTTATTTTAATAAAGGAATATTTACTTTGTAAATTAAACATTAAAAAAACTTTCGTTTCGCAATACATTTGTAATTAAAAACAAATTTAATTCTATGATTATATGAGGCTCTACAATATCTCTTGCATTGAGCACTTTTCTAAAAAACAAGTAAATGCCGGATAACTCGGTATTGTAAAACGATTATTTCTCTTCATTTAGATTTATATATATATATATATATATATTATAAATCATAGTTTAGAATATGTACAAATTACAATCTAAGAAAAAGTGTACATTTTATTTCGATATTGAAAGGACAATGCCTGATCAGGTAGTAAACGATATGTTTTGAAGGAAGATGGAAAATTCGCTTCCTTATATTGGTAAACTTTTGTGTGCGAGGTAAATTGGATAGAGAAAATGAGAAATCAGTTTTGGAAATTGTGAGACATTGACCAAAAAGAGGAAAACGGGAGAGAAAGAGAGAGGTAAAAGAGACATGTAGTAAAGGTTCAGAGAAAGGAGCCAGGCTTAACAGTAGAAAATAAAGTATGGTCATATACAGCATTTATATATATATATGTGTGTGTGGGTGTAATTTTGTGGACAACGTAACATTATAAAACTCTCCCTGAAAGAAACAGCGCTGATAGCAAACACGGAAAAGTCACTACAAGACCTCCTACTGAATGTAGCTGAAAAAAAGCGGAAAGAAAGGGCTAAATATGAACTAAAAGAAAGTAGAATGGATGGTTATCAGCAAAAAGAGGAGCTCAAAATTCCAACTACTGGCTTAGGATACGAAAATCAAAAAGGTACAGAAATTTAAATACCTGGAAAGTGTTCTACGGTGTGCGACACGGAGATCCGAAAGCGTAGTAGCATGCCCAAGGATGCATTTTAGAAGCTGAGTTAAATATTAAGAGTTTTAAATTTCGCTGGAAACAAAGAAAATTGCTGTGTGATGTCTGCCCTTCAATATGGCAATCTCATCAAACATGAAGGAAAGACTTAACGCAAAAAAATGTGGTTCTACACAAGAATGCTGACGATACCATAGAAGAAACATGGTGTCCTAGACGAGTTTTTGGAGAGAATGGACACAAGAACGAAACTGATAGAAAAAGACAGCGGAAGTTTTTGGGAATATAATGAGGAGGGAGGGCTTGGAGAACCATGATGATCACGAGACGAATGGACAGAAAGGGAAAGACAGGTGAAAGCAGAGTACAACCTACCTGATTAACTTGAACAGATGGATGGTGGTGCGGAGGGGATTGAGTGGAATAACAGGAGAAGAGATATTAAGATCAAGAAGGGATAGCGGGAAGTGGAGGGCCATGATCGCCTACGTCCTGAAGAATGACTGTACATGGAAGAAGATACATTTTTAAGGCGTGGCTAAGCCCAGACCAGTTACGTAAAGTAGACTTGTCTTTCTTTTACCCGCGAAATCAACTTAAAATAACAAACTGTAAAAGGTTACTTATTTCTTAATATTTTCATATATATTGTCTTTTCGGAAAAGTGTCAGGAAGCCATTTCTGAGACAAGGGCTCACGTTAGGACCCGGAAGGAAATATTGTTGAAGGAGAAAAAATAGATGTTGAATAAGAAGATGATTAAAAATGACTACACGTGAAGAATTATTGTTAGAGAAGATTAAATTTTGAAGAAGAACTGAAATAGATAGTTGAGAAGAAGAAGACGAAGACGAAGAAGAAGAAGAAGAAGAAGAAGAAGAAATACAAAAAATGTTCTCACAAGTACAGCTCACACCTAACGAAGGGCTTTACCAATGTATAATGTGTGTGCTTTCAGTCAGTTAAGTGCCATACCTGATACACTCTTGGGCGATCATGTCTCGAAAGAGACATGACTGACTAGGCAGAAGATTATCCCGCAGTAGGTTGCCATTGCTTTCTGCGTAGACTGGTTGCCGACCAAGGCTATAGAACCCAATCTGTCTGTTATTTAACCCATAACTGGAGGGAAGAGACGGATTAATACCTTTCCTAAGGGTATTTGCGCGTAAGTGAAAGCAAGGAATTCAACTGGAATTCGAACTCGGCTGCCCGATTTCTTCGTTCCGAGCCGATATCCACTGCGCCACAACGCACATCGTGTGCTTTTAAGGTTCCAAAATGTTCAGTGTAAATGTCATGAAACCATTTCTGACCTTCAGTCTCTGGTTGAAACGCAGAAGGTAATGTGTATAAAACATAAATCAAAAGAAATAATAATAATAATAATAATGAATTGTGGAAATTGAAAACAAGAATAGTACCAGTAATATTAGGTGCACTTGGAATGAAAAAAATGAAACAAAACAAGACATTGAAAGAATCCCTGGAAACCCCAGCTTAAGTCAGTCAGTTAAGTGCCATACGTGATACACGCTTGGGCGATCATGTCTCGAAAGAGACATGACTGACTGGGCAGAAGATTATCCCTCAATAGGTTGCCATTGCTTTCTGCGGTAGACTGGTTGCTGACCAAGGCTATAGAACCCAATCTGTCCTGTTATTTAACCCATAACTGGAGGGAAGAGACGGATTAATACCTTTCCCAAGGGTATTTGCGCGTAAGTGAATACAATGGATTCAACTGGAATTCGAACTCGGCTCCCCGGTTTCTCGTTCCGAGCCGATATCCACTGTACCACAACAAAAAATTGTCTTGTTAAATACAGCCCGCACACTAAGGAGATGTTTGTCTATGTAACACTAAGGATGTTAGAGAAGATAGAATAGAAAACATGAATTGTAGCCATAACAAAACACGACGACCAGCAGACTTGGTAGCCAGTGCGACTATAGCAGAAACAAAATTGTAATAAATAATGACATAATAAAAATAATAATAAAGTTTGGATGAAAAATATTATTACGGAGTTCAACCTATGCCAATATCACATGACTATCTACCCCAAAATGAATAACAACTTGATTTTTTGCCAATATCACATGACTTGACCATCGGAGATAAAATCATAGCTTAAGACAGAAACTTTTGGAAATAAATTTAACCGACGGCAAACATTAACTTTGCATGTAAGACACAGTGACATTTCAGCGCTGTTTTTTGAAGGGAAAATTGTATTTTTTTTCCCACCGAAGACAGTATTTTATTATGTGAAAGTCGTACTAAATTTGGCGAGGCATGAGTAATCCTGTTTTCTTTCTATACTTTTAGCGGAAATGGAGGAACTGTGTCCATAAGATTCAATATTCCAACACAGGTGCTAGTCAAACATCCCTTTGCAATCAGCTAATATTTAAAGAAAAGAAAAAAAAATAAACATCTGTAAACTGAAACTTTTCCCCGGGTACAGATCATCACTCATGGGCTCGACAGGATTCCAACTCCATTAAGCCAAACTGAAGCTAAATTAAAGCCCACTTGATTTGTAGATAAGAAACTTCTTTTACTCTAGGTAACTAGCGAGTAACACGCTGTGTATGGTGGAGTCAAAAAAACATCCATTTTTGAAAGTCGTTTTGCACTAAAAAATGTAAGGAATTATTAATAAATAAAAGTTGCCAAATCCTCGTCGCACAACCGTTACGCCCTGCCAACTACACATAAATAACGGACAACCATCGTTTTGATCGCGCGGAAAGAAGAGAAAAGACATTGTTTAGTTTCTGTGAGACAATGAAAGCTAGAAAAAAAAAACACAGATGTGGAGAGAGCGAATGCTGATAAGAACAGGTACTACACTCTGATCGTGTTCAAAAGACCGAAAAGAAGCGATGTTCCCCCTACGCCACTGAGGCGAGTTATAAAAAAGGTTTGTTATTTTATTTTAATTTTTTTTTACGTGAGAATTGAACAGGTGAAGAGGCTCATCCCTTGTTTCCTGTTTAGGATGCGGTTTCCGGTTTTCTCTTTTCCAATCTTTTCACTCTTTTCCTTTATTATTTTATTTTTTTTTTCAATTGGAGTAGATAGACTAAACTATCGCCCGGTTCACACTCCACCCACATCTATTGAACAGGTGAAGAGGCTCATCCCTTGTTTCCTGTTTAGGATGCGGTTTTCGGCTTTCTCTTTTCCATTCTTTTTACCCTTACGTAGCCCCCTGCGCATCAGTGGCGTTACTGCCTTGCTCGGGGTGATATGATTAAAAAAAAAAAAAAAAAAAAAAAAAAAAAAAAAAAAAAAAAAAAAAAAAATCTAAGCGCGTACATTCAGGCTACTGGTCAATATTTACCCAGTCCCCGAATCCAAGATGACTGGGTTCTTGTCTTATCTGGGCTCACCTCTCGGCCAGAAAGCCGAGAAGCGTTGGTAACCAATAAAAGCGTTTTTTTTTCCGACAAAGAGAAACAAAGTAAGGGAATTTTTTTTATCGAACAAGAGTAAGGCAATCGCCAAAAGTACAGTTACCATAATTTAAATAAAATAGCATTGTCCACAGAAGTATTCTTATGATCAATAAGATAATTTTTTTCTCATTTCTTTCTTTCATTTTGTTACTGAAATCAAGCTGTTTTTAACTTATTTTCATTATTTATGAGGCATTGGAAGAAGACATTAGACATTTCCTTCCTTGCTTCCTTCCTTCCTGCCTTCCTTCATTCCTCCTTTCCTTCCTTCCTTCCTTTGCTTTTTCCTTCTTTTTTTCTTTGATTTTCACACTGAAACCAAGTAGTGCTTTCTCCCTCTTTCTACACGATAAAGACGGTCCATTATTTATGAGTAATTGACAAGGCGTAAGGTCGTGCGAGCTAACAAAGAATGATTCTTACTGATTTTAGCAACTTGCATCCAAAAGCTTAGTTTTTATTTAAATTTTTATTTAACACGACAGATAATATCGTGTAATAAAGAATTTTTCATAATTTTTGGCAGCACACCAAATAATTCACGTCCCAAGCTGGAGTCGGGAATAGATATGGCAGATAAACCGTATTACATCAAAAATAACCTATGACTCTTATACGTAGCCAATGAAAATGTCTATATTATATATCTTAAGCAATTTGATTTCAGTCAGTTTACTGCCATAGATGTTGCAAGCTTGGGCGATCATGTCTCTTTCAATCATGATTGATTAGGCAGGAGATTTTTCCGCAGTAGGTCGCCGTTTCTTTCTACGGGAGACTGGTTGACAACCAAGGCTGAAATTTGAACTCTGCTCTCAAAATTCTAATTTCTAGCCGTTATAATAACGCACATCCACTTGGCATTCAATTTTATTTACTTGATTTAAAAACATTTTTACGAAGTTGCTTTTTGTTATTATATATTTAACGAGCAGATTCTCCGTTGTATTTTGTCAAGAATGTCAAACGTGACCCACAAACGGAAATGGTTCACTTTTAAAAAGCTGTTCTTCAAGGTCCATTGAAGAGCTGGATAAGTGCACCTTGGAAGAAAACGCTGAACAAGTCTGGCTTTGCGGCCTATTCTGCCAGATTATCTTGAGAATACTTGCAAGCCGTAGGTGGACATCAGAGGAACACATGTGATAATTCTGAAGTATTAACCAATAGTTGTTCTGATAACATTCAGTAACAATGTCCATTAGACTCTCTGGTGTCAAATGGGATGTGCAATTGGCTAAACACACTTTTCCATCCATCTTCAGTTCTTTAGCAAGGCGTTTCACCTCACGTACTGGGTCAGAATGTCACACAGGTAGAATGTCACACAGGAGAATGTCACACAGGAGAATGTCACACAGGAGAATGTCACACAGGTAGGTTACAGAGATAAAATTTCTTTGGGTTTTACAATACACACGGAGAGATCACTCAAAGCTAATTGCAGATACATTGACTCTTAAAAACACAAGAACAAAATGTTTTCTTATTAACATGGAAGTCCACGGAGATTGTAATGAGTCAAAATATAAGAATCTTTAAGTAGACTACAAATGAGTAGATAAAAAAAATTCCTGTCATAAATAAAACGCAGGTAGTGATTGGAAAAGGTCCATAGACTCGTTTAAGGGATTTCGGTTAACCAATATATTAAAGAAATACAAAAACGTATTCACAAGTACACCTCACACATTACGAAGAGTATTACATATGTGACACTAGCAGTATAGCCCGGCGTTGCTCGGGTGTAATGAATGCTTTAAAACTAATCCATGTTCCTGCAGCTCAGACTCTTTGGACGTTGACACGAAAGACTAAAAAGCAATACAGAGGAAGGCAGCGGATAACATATTTGCTGGGCCTGATCAGGTGGATGACGGAACGGGGGTTGTGAGGTGTAATAGGAGCAAACATACTAAGAGCCACAAGGGATAGGGAGACGTGTAGAACCCTGATCGCCTGAAGGGACAGGGCACATAGAAGAAGAAGTTGTTGCTCATTCAGTTGCCACTGATTCTGAATCTGTACTCCTCGATCCAGGGATTGAAGTCACAAATACTTCATTAATGCTGCTCAGTTTTTTTCTGACCCTTTTTCCACTGATTCTGTAACTGTGCTACTCGGCTCGTCGATAGAATTCACAATTACAATGCCACGAACCAATGCCCTCAATTTTTTTGTTACAGTATCTCCACGTTCCTTTCTCCCTCTTAGAAAATACTTTCGTCGATACCATTTTTTCATTCCCACAACAGTCAAGCATTAATCGACGAGTCATTGATGTCGGAACTTCGTCCTGGCTGTGGTTGATTGTACGCCTTAAAATCATTTTTATGAATTCTGTCAAATCATTTTTGACCCTCCGAAGAGGGGGAACACGATCCAAATAAATCTGCTGAATATTTTTTACGAAATTCCGATGGTTAAGCCATTCCGAAATTCATATAGCTTAATATGGCGAAAGAGCGATTTCTCATCCTCCATCTTTAAGGCATTAACCTGTGAAAAGAAAAAAAAACGTCAAAATTAAACAAAGTTTGACTCGCAACTGAACAAGGTATGATTTTAAGGCAACTTTGATAAAAGGAATGGATTCAACCATGAGTTTTTAATTTTCCTCCCACATACAACTAAAACAACTTTACAAGATATTATTTACCAAATATCAAGCAAAATGGCGAACATAAACTAGAGTTATAACAGAAAATAACGTTTCCAATATTTATGCGTGTTACTATATATATATATATATATATATATATATATATATACTTAAGGAGGAGAACCATGGTGCGAAATGGCAAACACTAAAAACTAATAGTTTAATGATATTGCTTAAAAACAGAACAAGGGGATTTCAAAAACATCCGTTAAAAAAAAAAAAGAAAAACCCAAAGCAAGCCACTCGTCCGACAAAACTAGTCATGGATATATGTCGGAATAAAATTTAAAATTAGGGATGAAAATTAGGTAATGTTCAGAAAAAGTAGGGAAGAAAGTAAAAAGAAAAAGAAAAAGTTCCCCATCGTCATAAACCTTCACCAAGAGACCCAAATAAACCCAAATGAAGCTTGAGATCTCCTCTTTGTTTGCATAGAGAAGCGGGTTTGACAATATCTTCAAATCCTGAAAGAACAATGAGGTGAAATGGAGAACGACCTCTATGCAAAACAGAAAACCGATCTGCTTATATGTTTACATGATGTTTATCTAAATAGTTATGTGCATAGATAGATAGATAGATAGATAGATAGATAGATAGATAGATAGACAGATTACAATAGATAGATAGATAGATAGATAGATAGATAGATAGATAGATAGATAGATTACAATAGATAGATAGATTACAATAGATAGATAGATAGATAGATAGATAGATAGATTACAACGACCTGAGCGTTGTGATAAAAAAACAACACCAAAGATGAAAGAATAGATAGATAGATAGATAGATAGATTACAATAGATAGATAGATAGATTACAATAGATAGATAGATAGATAGATAGATAGATAGATAGATAGATAGATAGATAGATAGATAGATTACAATAGTTGTTACAATGGTTTATAAAAGCATAGTATCACTACATAAAAATGTTTCCGAGCAGAAATGCTCCTCTTCGGATGATATGTGTAACTGAAAATAAATGGTGGAAACGATTTATTTTTGGGAATGTGAAGTGTAGATGGTTGTTGTATGGGATTGGAATTTAGTGTGTTGAAACTTGTACATCAGATATTTGTCACCATAGAGATACACATTTGGGTTATGAGATCGGGGCAAGGTGGCTTATCTCATGACAGTTCACTTTTTAGTTTTGTCTGGGTAAATCGCATAGATTTTTAAATATGTTGACAATTTTTATTTCACTGACTATATATGAGTACATTCTTACAATATATATATATATATATATATATATATAGTCATCCGCAGACAGATCTGATTCGCTGTATCACAGCTCATCAGTACGGTTAGACTCCGATTGCTTTTAACCCACGATTGAAACCCTACCGAAGTGGCGTCAGTCGGCGATTCTACCTCTGGGCCATGGGCGCACGGTAGAAGAAGGCAGTCTTTTTAGCATGTATATTATCATTATACACACCCAATAGCCAGAGTGCTGTAATTCTTCAGTGAATGAGCGATGCGTACATGCCAGAGTAGCTACTGTTTTTCAAACTCTACCATTCTTCCAGAGTGCTCAATCAGGGTGTGAGAGCGTAATATATATATATATATATATATATTTGCACATAACTATCTAGGTAAACATATTCATAAATATTTGTTTATTTCTTTCTATGTTTATATATATATATATATATATATATATATATATATTTATGTATGTATGTATGTATGCATGTATGTATTTGTTCTTATATATAAATATTTGTATATATTTATCTATCTGTATATATTTGTTTATATCTATCTTTTTCTATTTATGTACACTTATCTATCTATCTATCTATCTATCTATCTATCTATCACAGTCTTTTCATTATCTATCTAGCTCGGCCTGTTCATATCTATCTATCTATCTATCTATCTATCTATCTATCTATCTATCTATCTACACACATATATGTATATGTATATTTATTCATACCTACGTAGATATTTCTTTATCTCACCTCATGATTACTCGGATATTTTTTCACGCGAAATACAGCAAATATATTTTTCCAATTTAAATAACTTCTCTAGACGCACTCGTCTTTCTTTATTATGACTGTCAAAATAAAAACATTTTTTTTTCTGTTATTGTCACGTAACCAGCTTAAACATCAGACAAAGTCTATTACTAATCACAACAAAACTGACAGAACGACTAGTTAAAAAAATGGTAACACTTGAATTAGTTGACCAGAGACACGGAAAATGCCGATGCCAATTACAAGTTAGGGATACTAAAACCAAACATGTGCAGAAATTTAAATACATAAGAATTGTTTTAACCAAAGACCGAAAGTGCAACACGGAAAGATCCTAAGTCGTATTGTTATAGCCATGGATAGATCCCAGAATCTGAATTGAATACTGAAAGACAGAAAAATTTCACTAGAAACAAAGAAGAGGGTACTGGATGTTATGCGATGTCTGTCCTTCAGTATAGCATTGAATGCTGGACAATCTCATCAAAGATGAAGAAAAAGTTTAAAGCAAGCGAAATGTGGTTCTACAGAAAGATACTGAGGATGCCACGAACGGAACATGGTATCCACTCCGAGGTTGTAGAGAGGTTAGTTACGATGAGGAAGCTGATAGGTAACATCAGGAAAAGACAGCTGAAGTTTTAGGAACATATAATAAGGATGCACGTTATGGTGCAGTGGATATCGACTTGGAACGTCAAATCGGGGTAACGAGTTCGAATTCCAGTTGAATTCCTTGCATTCACTTACGCACAAATACCCTTGGGAAAGGTACTAATCCGTCTCTTTCCTCCAGGTATGGATTAAATAATAGGATATATTGGGTTCTGTAGCCTTGGTTGGCAACCGGTCTATTGCAGAAAGCAATGGTAACCTACTGCTAAGTCAGTCATGTCTGTTTCGAGACATAATCGTTTAAAGATAATGAGCAAGCAAGATTTAGAAAACCTGGTGCTAATGGGACGGATAAGAGGGTCAAAGGAAAGCAACGCATGACATACTTGATTGACTTGAGCAGATGGATGTTAAAGCGGGGATCGAATGAGATAACTGGAGAAGGGATATTAAGAGCGACACGTGATAAGGCCATGATCGCCTACGTTCTGAAGAAATAGATTCCGGACAGCTTTAGACTATTCAGTCAGCCACTAAGCATATTTAGTGTCAAACAGAATAATTATAAAAGCTACCCCCAAAATGAATAACAACTTTATTTTTTCACTAAAAAATTAGGAAGAAATTAGGAAGAACAATAAAACAAGCAAACAAACAATATGACGAATATAGTCAGATAAAGAAAATAATAAACAACTTCGCTTCGTTTGGACTTTAGCATTAACAACCAGATTATACGCTTGGGAAAAGAATTATTCTATCACCCCCAGCTAGGGTTAAATAACAGGATAGACTTGGTTCTATAACCTTGGTTGACAACCGCAAAAAATTATTGAGGAAAAAGTCCTGTCACGAAAGAGACATGATCGCCCAAGCGTATTTTACGTATAGCAATTATCTGATTGATATGGATAAAAAGAATGAATAGATAGATTGGTTGGCAAGCGGTCTACCTCGAAATGAAATGGCAGCCTGCTGCAGAGAAAAGAGACATGATCGCCGAAGCGTGTATCACATATGGCACATGACTGACTGTTATGGAAAAAAGATTGAATAGCATGACAGATTTGTTTTTATAGCCTTGGTTGGAAACCAGTCTACCGCAGAAAGTAACGGCAACCTAAAATCTTCTGCCTAGTCAATCATGGATCAAAATAGACATGATCACCCAATCGTGTATCTCATATAGCCCTTGACTGACTGATATGGATGAAAAGATTTTAATAGCAAGACAGATTAGTTTTTATAGCCTTGGTTGGCAACCAGTCTACCGCAAAATGTAATGTCAACCTACTGCAGGAAAATCTTCTGTCTAGTCAGTCATGTCTCGAAAGAGACATGATCGCCCAAACATGTTTCACAAATGGCAATTAACTGACTGACTGAAGCGGATCGGTAAAGTCGACGTCCATGTTCACAGAATACGGTTTAAGACTTCTTTATTTTTTATCAGTGCTATTTACTTCGTCGTTAAATGTAACGACCTGAGCGTTGTGATAAAAAAACAACACCAAAGATGAAAGAATAGCCAGTAAATATAAATTAATATCTGTTCTAAGTTTTGCGATTAGCAAATATTGGCTTAAAATCAACCATGTGAACTTAAATTAGTGTTCGCTTGAATACCATATTTGTGGACGTTCTATTGACACACCAAGTCTGTCGACAGTTATGCAACTGCCTATTTTGCCCGACTTTAATGCACCATGCGTTTAGAAATTTTGTTTTTTTTTAATATTTTAGGAAGTAATTAATAAAAGGATAATTAATAATTATTTACACGTTAATTATTGCCAAGTGTTTTCTAGTTACCTGTGTTTCGCGGCAAATTTTGGATGTATGTAATTATGCTTGAATTTAATTAAATTAATAACCTCATTCTTCAGACAGTTTCAGTAAAAGATTTTAGTAGAATTCCGAATGAATGTGTCATTCTAGAGTAGAATGCCGGACCTGATACAGAAGTTGGTAAAACAAAGTGAAAAGAAAGGACTGAGCATAAACCTCATGAAAACTGAATGTGTGGTCATCAGCAAAAAGAGGAGCCCACTTGTAAGTCGGAGAATCTAAATAAAACAAGTACAATAATTCAAATATCTGAGAAGTGTTTGACAGAGGATGGAAAATGCAACACGGAGATCCAAAGATGCATTGGCATGGCCAAAGATGCATTTCAGAAGCTAGCCAGAGTATTGAAAGACAGGAAAATCTCGCTAGAAACAAAGAAAAGAATGCTGAGTTACTATATGATATCTGTTCTTCTGTATGGAACTGAATGCTGGACGATCTCATCAAAAATGAAGGAGAGGCGTAAAGCAGAAGAAATTTGGTTCTACAGAAGGATGTTGAGGATAATATGGACGGAGCCCGTGTGCAACGATGAGGTGCTGGAAAGAATGCAAACAAGAAGAAATTAAATACTAAATATCAGAAAGAGACAAATGAGGTTCCTGGGACAATTAACCTTAGCTCTAGCTATGGCCACTTAACCCAAGCCCAAGACCTAACATTAACGTTAACATTAGCTCTAGTGCTAGCTACCTAACCCTAGCCCTTGCTCTAACCCTAGCCTTAAACTTAGATCTAGCCTGGCCACTTAACCCAGGCCTATACCTAAACCTAAATTTTAAATTAGATCTAACCCCAGCCTCTTATCCGTAGACCTAGCCCTAACATTAAACTTAACCTCAGCTCACTTAACCATAGCCATTGCCCTAACCCTACATTCAACTCTTGCTCTACTCCTAGCCCCTTAACTGTATCACTAGTCCTAACCCTATCCTTAAACATAGCTATTGCCCTAGCCATAACCGTAGTCTTAACGTTAGCTCTAACCCTAGACCCTTCACTCTAGCCCAACCCTAACTCTAGCCTTTAACCATAGCCATTTGCCTAACCCTACATTCAACTCTTGCTCTAGTCCTAACCCCTTAACTGTATCACTAGTCTAACCTATCCTTAAACATAGCTATTGCCCAGCCATAACCGTAGTCTTAACGTTAGCTCTAACCCTAGACCCTTCACTCTAGCCCAACCCTAACTCTAGCCTTTAACCATAGCCATTTGCCCTAACCCTACATTCAACTCTTGCTCTAGTCCTAGGCCCTTAACTGTATCACTAGTCCTAACCCTATCCTTAAACATAGCTATTGCCCTAGCCATAACCGTAGTCTTAACGTTAGCTCTAACCCTAGACCCTTCACTCTAGCCCAACCCTAACTCTAGCCTTTAACCATAGCCATTGCCCTAACCCTACATTCAACTCTTGCTCTAGTCCTAGCCCCTTAACTGTATCATTAGTCCTAACCCTATCCTTAAACATAGCTATTGCCCTAGCCATAACCGTAGTCTTAACGTTAGCTCTAACCCTAGACCCTACACTCTAGCCCAACCCTAACTCTATTTAACCATAGCCATTGCCCTAACCCTACATTCCAACTCTTGCTCTAGTCCTAGCCTTAACTGTATCACTAGTCTAACCCTATCCTTAAACATAGCTATTGCCTAGCCATAACGTAGTCTTAACGTTAGCTCTAACCCTAGACCCTTCACTCTGGCCCAACCCTAACTCCTAGCCTTTAACCATAGCCATTGCCCTAACCCTACATTCAACTCTTGCTCTAGTCCTAGCCCTTAACTGTATCACTAGTCCTAACCCTATCCTTAAACATAGCTATTGCCCTAGCCATAACCGTATCATAACGTTAGCTCTAACCCTAGACCCTTCACTCTAGCCCAACCCTAACTCTGGCACTTTAACCATAGCCATTGCCCTAACCCTACATTCAACTCTTGCTCTAGTCCTAGCCCCTTAACTGTATCACTATTCTAACCTATCCTTAAACATAGCTATTGCCCTAGCCATAACCGTAGTCTTAACGTTAGCTCTAACCCTAGACCACTTCACTCTAGCCCAACCTAACTCCTAGCCTTTAACCATAGCCATTGCCCTAACCCTACATTCAACTCTTGCTCTAGTCCCTAGCCCCTTAACTGTATCACTATCCTAACCATATCCTTAAACATAGCTATTGCCCTAGCCATAACCGTAGTCTTAACGTTAGCTCTAACCCTAGACCCTTCCTCTAGCCCAACCCTAACTCTAGCCTTTAACCATAGCCATTGCCCTAACCCTACGTTCAACTCTTGCTCTAGTCCTAGCCACTTAACTGTATCACTAGTCCTAACCCTATCCTTAAACATAGCTATTGCCCTAGCCATAACCGTAGTCTTAACGTTAGCTCTAACCCTAGACCCTTCACTCTAGCCCAACCCTAACTCTAGCCTTTAACCATAGCCATTGCCTAACCCTACATTCAACTCTTGCTCTAGTCCTAGCCCTTAACTGTATCACTAGTCCTAACCCTATCCTTAAACATAGCTATTGCCCTAGCCATAACCGTAGTCTTAACGTTAAGCTCTAACCCTAGACCCTTCACTCTAGCCCAACCCTAACTCTAGCCTTTAACCATAGCCATTGCCCCTAACCCTACATTCAACTCTTGCTCTAGTCCTAGCCCCTTAACTGTATCACTAGTCCTAACCCTATCCTTAAACATAGCTATTGCCCTAGCCATAACCGTAGTCTTAACGTTAGCTCTAACCCTAGACCCTTCACTCTAGCCCAACCCTAACTCTAGCCTTTAACTATAGCCATTGCCCTAACCCTACATTCAACTCTTGCTCTAGTCCTAGCCCCTTAAATGTATCACTAGTCCTAACCCTATCCTTAAACATAGCTATTGCTCTAGCCACTTTACCCTAGCCCTAGCCATAACCGTAGTCTTAACGTTAGCTCTAACCCTAGACCCTTCACTCTAGCCCAACCCTAACTCTAGCCTTTATCTTAGCTATAGCACTAGCTACTCTACACTAGCCCTAGCCTTAACCCTAGCCGTAAACGTAGCACTATCACTCGCCCCTATATCCTAGATGTTGTCCTTACCCTAGCCTTAACCTTAGCTTTAGCCCTAGCCATTTAACCCAAACCTAGCCCTAACGTTAACCATAGCTCTAGCACTAGCCACTTTACGCTAGCCTTAGCCCTAACCCCATCTTTAACCTTAGCTTTAGACCTAACACCTTAACCCTAGCCCTAGCCTAACTCTAGACAACCCTAGATCTAGCCCAAGCCACAACCCTAGCCCTAACCCTAAATGTATTCTTAGATTTAGCCGTAGCAACTTAACCCTAACCATAGCCATAACCTTAAGTCTAGCCCTAACCACGTAATCTTAGCCCTAACTTTAGACTTAACTTTTACTCTAGACCTAGCCATGTAACCCTAGCCCTAACTCTATGCTTAACCTTAGCTCATGCCTTAGTCATTAACCTTAGCCCTAGCACTAACCATGGTTATAACCTTAGCTTCTTTCCCAGAGTTGAGAAACAAAACTTTTAAAACCTTAATCTTTAAAAGTCCAGTGTAGGCCAGCTTGGCCTGGTGTCATGGTTAGAAAGCTGGCCTCACTAGAGAGATTACAATTGAGTAGTGAATTCGATCCTCACTAGTTCCCCTGAGTTTCTGCCTAGTGCCACATCTAAGCTTTGCTTAGAAAATAAAATATATAGACTAGAATCAGACTAGATAAATAAATAGATAGTAAAAGATATGACATAAAAAGAATCTGTAGTCGTGCAATGGATATCGACTCGACACGACAAATCGGGGTGCCGAGTTCGAATTTCAGTTGAATTCTTTACCTTCACTTACGTACAAATACCCTTGAGAAATGTATTAATCCATTTTTCTCGCCAGTTATGGATTAAATAATATGACAGATTGGGTTCTATAGCCTTGGCTGGCAACCAGTCTACCGTAGAAAGTAATGGCAATTTATTGTGGGATAATCATCTGCCGAGTCAGTCATGTCTCTTTTGAGACATGATCGCCCAAGCCTGTGTCACGTATGGCATTTAACTGACTGACTATCTATCTTAATATCTATCTATCTAGATATCTACACATATATATAGAGATAGATAGATAGATAGATAGATAGATAGATAGATAGATAGATAGATAGATATGGAGAGACAGACAGACGTGGGTGAGAAGTGACGTTCCTTTATGACAAGGTCATTAAGCTTTTTCTCTCTTTCACAGATACAAACACACACACACACACATGCACACACACACACACACACACACACACACACACACAACGGTGTGCAAAGGTAAAAAGAAAATTAATATAAAAAACATCAATTCATATTTTAAATACAATATATATATATATATATATATATATGTGTGTGTGTGTGTGTGTGTGTGTGTGTGTGTGTATATATATATATATATATATGCGTATATAGATAGATAGATAGATAGATAGATAGATAGATAGATAGATAAGAACATATATATAAATATATATATATTGTGTGTATTTTGGCAGCATTTTTTCATTAATGCAGGTTTCATTGAATAGTATAGACAAGTTTTGTCTATTAATTTTGTGTAGGATCCGTTCATACCGTCTGATATACTTGATGGTGATGTCGTTGAAAGACAACAAAAAATCACAGTATTTGTTGAATTTTTTATCGGGTCTAAGCTTTCGGCTCACATAAGCCATTATCAAAGAGTAAATATTAACACACAGTAAACATAGAACATTTAAGCTATTAACAATAAATATAATTGAATTGAAAATATAAGTCCATCCCTACCGTGGCGGATGGCCGAAGACAGTGACAAAATAGTGGTGTTATGGTCCCTGGTCTGATTACAGACATTTGAGTACGTTGTTGGAAATATCGAAATTGATTGTATTCAAACCAGGTTTAAATTGTTTAATGTAGAGTGCTTCGAGGATTTTTAGTTTCTGCTTATTATTTTCTTGTTTGAGTATGTACGTGTTATCAACAAGCGTTTTTCTCAGAAGTGTGCGTTGATAAGCGTGTTGTTCTAAATGACGGAATATATTTGAATTTTTATTTAAGTGCAACGTCAGACGCCGTGAGAGCGAATTTGTGGTGTGGCCGATGTAGATATTATTGAGGTTGTTAGAGATACATTCTCTAAATGGACATATGAATTTATATACTACATTGGTTTTTTGCAATTCACTAACGGTGGGGGAAGAGTCGTTGCGGACAAATGAATTAGATGTAGTGGATTTAGTGTAATATTTGTAGATGAAATGAAGGATTACTGTAAACATTTCTTATAATTATATCAATAGTTTCACTGACGGGTACATTAGTAAAAAGGTTTTCCACATCAAGTGAAGTCAATTCATCTACAAATCAGATCTTCTACAGTGAACTAAAAAACATAAAACAGACACTCATCAATAATAATTTTCCCAACTACATAGTTGATGAACAAATACATTATTTTCTTAAAAAGCTTAACATGGAAAAAACAACACATGATACTAACCCAACCAATCCTAAACATATCACTCTCTTATACCGTAGCCAGATGCACTCCAACTACCAACTAGATGAAAACATCCTAAAAAAACTCATAAATACTAATATTTCTCCGACAGACTCTAACAAAAGAATTAGGTTCATTATATATTACACTAAATCCACTACATCTAATTCATTTGTCCGCAACGACTCTTCCCCCACCGTTAGTGATTTGCAAAAAACCAATGTAGTATATAAATTCATATGTCCATTTAGAGAATGTATCTCTAACAACCTCAATAATATCTACATCGGCCACACCACAAATTCGCTCTCACGGCGTCTGACGTTGCACTTAAATAAAAATTCAAATATATTCCGTCATTTAGAACAACACGGTTATCAACGCACACTTCTGAGAAAAACGCTTGTTGATAACACGTACATACTCAAACAAGAAAATAATAAGCAGAAACTAAAAATCCTCGAAGCACTCTACATTAAACAATTTAAACCTGGTTTGAATACAATCAATTTCGATATTTCCAACAACGTACTCAAATGCCTGTAATCAGACCAGGGACCATAACACCACTATTTTGTCACTGTCTTCGGCCATCCGCCACGGTAGGGATGGACTTATATTTTCAATTCAATTATCTTTATTGTTAATAGCTTAAATGTTCTATGTTTACTGTGTGTTAATATTTACTCTTTGATAATGGCTTATGTGAGCCGAAAGCTTAGACCCGATAAAAAATTCAACAAATACTGTGATTTTTTGTTGTCTTTTAACGACATCACCATCAAGTATATCAGACGGTATGAACGGATCCTACACAAAATTAATAGACAAAACTTATCTATACTATTCAATGAAACCTGCATTAATATATATATATATATATATATATATATATATATATATATATATATATAAAGACCAAAATTGGACAACTTGGCGTGATTTAATGGTTAGCAAGCTTCTCTCGCTAGAACCTATTACAATTATATAGTGTGTTCGATGCCACACTTTCAGCGTTATGCGACATCTCATCGGCGCTTAGAAAATCAATTCTAGAAGTCCAGGTGAACCAATATCTATCTTATGTATCCACATAATATGCAGATATTCCTCTGTGTCCGGAAGGACAGGAACCCAGACGAAGCTCAAGGGAAAAGAGACATGTGCCCGACCCTGCCTTAAAAGTCTACGTGACTTTTTTGCCCATGTTTAAGGACTCAGATTTCCCACAATAAAATTGTCTTGTACAGGATCCAGCCTCACTGGGGATTCCGTTAGATACCCAATTCCGCAAGCTGGTAAATATAAAAATGTGTTTTGATTATTTTCCTCATACTCGAGTCTTAGAGGCATTCGATGAAGGAGTAAGCATAACCAAGCCTTACTCTCAGTGGTTGCACTGTACATGAAATAGGCTTATACACGAGTATAAATGAAATTTTTGGAACGATGCTAGAAATCCACCATTAAGAGGATTCATTTGAAGATGACTTTCACCACGAATCACCAGAAAAGCTAACTTTGCTTTCACATGGCCATACATTGAAATATTACACATAAAGTTCCACCCAAAAGTTTATAACACATTACAAAAATGTTTCTTTAGGGATTTCTAACACAGATTAATAAAACTTTTACTGCTAATAATACATATGTTTAAGCCTTTAGTTAAACAATCAGATTTTAAAAAATCTCAACTTATTTATAAATGGAACTTTGTGTGTGTGTGTGTGTGTGTGTGTGTGTGTGTGTGTGTGTGTGTGTGTTACCTGTAGACACCGAAACGGCTGAACCGATTTTCTTGAAAATTTACATAGTTGTACTATAGAGTCTGCGAGTGTTCTTAGCTAGGTTTTGTATCGAGGTACCTCCGATAAATATCGAAAATCGATAATCGAAAAAATCGGGTTATAGAAGGAGTGGTCCGATTTTAATCAAATGTGTTACACTCATAGACAAAAACATAAACGATATTCACAAGTTTCAAGGTTGTAGTTCTTAGAATAGTGCAGAAAATCGATAATATATATATACATATATATATATATATAAAAGTCTAGATGTTTGTGTGTGTGTCTGTTTATCTGCTTGTATATCTGTATTTTTTTTCAGCCCTTTTATTTTAGTTTTTGCTTTGGATTTGACTCTAAGTAGGCATAATTGTAGTTTTTAGTCTCAGCCATGATACCATTTACTCAGAGTACTTATTTAGCCTTCAAAATTCAGTTTACGACGAAAAAAATTATTTGATATCGATACCAAGAAATCAAAATTTAACTTACATCCATTTATTTTTCTTTCAGTCTACGGTTTCGCTTTAACTGGAAACAACTATTGCTTTTTAGTCTTTCGTGCTAACGTCCAAAGAGTCTGAGCTCCAGGACCATAGATTAGTTTTAAAGCTTTCATTACACCCGATCAACGCCGGGCTATACTACTAGTTGGATAGTAAAAATATCTAACTATGGGAGACCTAACGGTTATTTCTCCAGATAAAAGAACGCCGCGAACAGAGTTCAAATTCTGACATGCCCATTTTTGCATAACTATCCGTGGAATCTAAGTAGGTCTGTTATCTGTGCAGGACCAGGAAGTTTTTCCCGGCTAAAACAATCCTGCACATATACAAATCTCCCATCCGCCCGTGCATTCAATACTGCTGCTATATCTGGTCGGGTGCTCCTGCTATCCACCTAGGGGTCCTTGACAAAATTCAACGGAGAATCTTCAATACAGTCACTTTCTCACCGGCGCAGAGTGGCTTCCTGGTGTCTCTTCTACAATTACTTTCACGGGTTCTGCTCCGATGAACTTCGCTCACAGGTTCGCTCTATATACGAATTTACTCGAGCCACAAGATTAGTAACTAAGTACCACACTTTTACTGGGAAACCAATAAATTGTAAACGCAAATTCTACTTCATCCTCTCTCTCTCATGCTCTCATCTCATTTCTGCAGTATTATCACCCTTCTCCTACCCGCTTCCTGACACCCTCTTTATTCTATCACTCCTCCTCATAACTTTCATTCTATGTATCCTCCTGCACAACAATGGCATTATAATGCCTTGCTTGGGGCGATAGGATTATAAAAAATATCTCCCCTCAGATATAGGTTAAATAAAATCTTGTTAAAGTTTCCTTCCGGGGCAAGATGCCTAGAAGTCTTCAATTGTAAACATGGCCCGTGGATAAGACTAGAACAATAACCTCTAGACAAAGCGCAGATATTTTTGAGAGATTTGTCAATATTTCTGAGATGAGGCATTGTAATTATTTATATCATTCATATTTGTTCGGACTGTTGTCCTCATCTTTGCTGCGATATTCATGACGTTTTAGTCGTCGCCCGTTTTGGCCAGCACCAAGATCCGTCTATTTTTCCGAGATGAGGTAATTGTTTACACTATTTACATTGTTCGGATTGTTGTCCTCATCTTTATTGACATAGTCACGACATTTCGGCTTTCACAAGCTCCGGCCCTCTTCAGAATCTATTTATATTTCCGAGATGAGGTATTGTAATTATTTACACTATTTCCATAGTTCGAACTGTTTCAATGTACACACCGAACGTTCTTCAGGTAACTGGAATTTCGAAGTTAACCCTTTATTTCGTTCTCAGGTGTAGTTTGTCTATGTGCCATGCCACTTCTAGATGTTTCAGATATGTCTTTTTAACTCAACTACCTTTAATCACCTCTGATGCCGCCAAGTATTGAAACGATCGTTCTTTGGGCAAAGTCACTGGATCGAGGGAACGCTTTTATCCAGTGACCCATTCATCTGAAGAAGGTCAAAGCGTCCAACACCCAAAACGTCGTGAATATGGCAACGAAGGATAAAACAGCAGTCCTAACAATCTAAATAGTGTAAATCATTTTTGAGGGAATTTACCAAATTCAAAGAGAAAGGGAAAAAAGTTCTCCTTCTCCTTGGTTGGCAGCCAATCTAAGAGAAAGAAAACTTTTTTTTATATATTAACTTTGAGTGAAAAAAATAAACTACAATGGTTTACAAAAACCTATAATTTGCATCAAAACAACCTTTGTTTGATTATCAAGCTAATTCAATCAGTTAAGTGCCATACGTGATACACGCTTAGGCGATCATGTCTCAAAAGAGACATGACTGACTAGGCAGAAGACTATCTCGCATTATGTTGCCATTACTTTCTGTTGTAGACTGGTTACCAGCCAAGGCTATAGAACCCGATCTGCCATATTATTTAACCCATAACTGGGTGGAGAGAAGAGACAGGTTAATACTTTTCCGAAGGGTATTTGCGCGTAAGTGAATGCAAGGAATTCAATTGGAATTCGAACTCGGTTCCCCGATTTCTCGTTCTGAACCTATATCCGCTGTATCACAATGCACATAGCTAATTAACGATTTCAAATGTTACCTCTATGTTTATTATGTTTCTGAAACAAAAATTCTTTGTTTTAATTCAAGTTTGAGCCCGTAAACAAGGTCATTCAATACTCTTTTTCTTCTTCTATGTGCAGTGCCCTTTCAGGACGTAGACGATCAAAGCCTTCCACATTTTCCACTCAACTCCCACTCCATCCGTCTGTTCAAGTCCCTCAAGTATTTTACGCATTGCTTTCCCTTGTCTCTCATTCCTTCTATTTGCCCTGTGAGCATCAAATTCTCCAAGGCCTCTTTCTTCATTCTTCTTCTTCTTCTTCTTCTTCTTCTTGTATATACCTTGTCCTTTCAGGACGTAGGCGATAATACCTTTTAACGTCCCCCTATCCCTGGTGGCTCTTAGCAGGCCTTCTCCTGTTACACCATACAACTCTCGTTCCAACATCCACCTGATTATGTCTTTAAAATATGTTATCCGCTGCCTTCCTCTGTCTCTTTTTTCCTCTATCTGACCTGTAAGTATCAGATTTTCCAAGCCTTCTCCGCTCATTACATGTCCCAAGATTTTCAGCTGTCTCTTCCGGATACTCAGTTTTAATTTCATTTTTGATTCACTTTCTTCTAAAACCTCATCATTGCTCACATGCTCGATCTATCATATTCGCAGCATCCTTCTGTAGAACCACATTTCTGTTGCTTCAAATTTTTCCTTCATCTTTGATGATATTTTCCAGCATTCACTGCCATATTGAAGGACCGACATCACATCCAGTACTCTCTTCTTTGTTTCTAGCGAAATTGTCCTGTTTCTTAATACTTTTTCAATTTCTGGAATGCTTTCTTCGGCATGCCAATTCGTCTTCGGATCTCTGTGTCGTACTTTCCGTCTTCTGTTATAACACATTCCGAGTATTTAAATTTTTGTACTTGCTCGATTCTAATATCCCCGACCTGTATTTGGCATTTTCGGCGGCCCTTTTTACTGATGGCCATGCATTCGGTTTTCTGGCGGTTTATTTCTAGTCCTTTCTTGTCACTCTCTTCAGTTACCTTCTGTAGTGGGTCTTGTAGGTACAGGTCCCAAAACCTTTAGCTGTCTTTACCTGAACTTAAGTATCACTTTTATTTTCGTGCTCAACCTCTCCAAAATCTCGTTGCTGTTCACATATTCAGTACATGGTATCCTCAGCATCCTTCCGTGAAACCACGTTTCAGATACTTCGAGTTTTTCCTTCGTTTTTGGGGAGATTGTCCAGTATTCGCTGCCATATTGAAGGACAAAATCACATAGCAATCCATTACTCCCTTTCATGTTTCCAGCGAAATTTTCCTGTCTCTTAATACTCTACTCAGTTTCTGAAATACATACTTATCCATAACAATAAGCCTTCGAATCTCATTGTTGCATTTTCCGTCCTCTGTTCGAAGACTTCCTAGGTATTTTTCTGTCTCTTAATACACTACTCAGTTTCTGAAATGCATCCTTAGCCATGACAATACGCCTTCGGATCTCATTGTTGCATTTTCCGTCCTCTGTTCGAACACTTCCTAGGTATTTTTCTGTCTCTTAATACACTACTCAGTTTCTGAAATGCATCCTTAGCCATGACAATACGCCTTTGGATCTCATTGTTGCATTTTCCGTCCTCTGTTCGAACACTTCCTCGGTATTTTTCTGTCTCTTAATACACTACTCAGTTTCTGAAATGCATCCTTAGCCATGACAATACGCCTTTGGATCTCATTGTTGCATTTTCCGTCCTCTGTTCGAATACTTCCTAGGTATTTTTCTGTCTCTTAATACACTACTCAGTTTCTGAAATGCATCCTTAGCCATGACAATACGCCTTCGGATCTCATTGTTGCATTTTCCGTCCTCTGTTCGAATACTTCCTAGGTATTTTTCTGTCTCTTAATACACTACTCAGTTTCTGAAATGCATCCTTAGCCATGACAATACGCCTTCGGATCTCATTGTTGCATTTTCCGTCCTCTGTTCGAATACTTCCTAGGTATTTTTCTGTCTCTTAATACACTACTCAGTTTCTGAAATGCATCCTTAGCCATGACAATACGCCTTTGGATCTCATTGTTGCATTTTCCGTCCTCTGTTCGAATACTTCCTAGGTATATTTCTGTCTCTTAATACACTACTCAGTTTCTGAAATGCATCCTTAGCCATGACAATACGCCTTCGGATCTCATTGTTGCATTTTCCGTCCTCTGTTCGAATACTTCCTAGGTATTTTTCTGTCTCTTAATACACTACTCAGTTTCTGAAATGCATCCTTAGCCATGACAATACGCCTTTGGATCTCATTGTTGCATTTTCCGTCCTCTGTTCGAATACTTCCTAGGTATTTTTCTGTCTCTTAATACACTACTCAGTTTCTGAAATGCATCCTTAGCCATGACAATACGCCTTCGGATCTCATTGTTGCATTTTCCGTCCTCTGTTCGAATACTTCCTAGGTACTTTTCTGTCTCTTAATACACTACTCAGTTTCTGAAATGCATCCTTAGCCATGACAATACGCCTTCGGATCTCATTGTTGCATTTTCCGTCCTCTGTTCGAATACTTCCTAGGTATTTTTCTGTCTCTTAATACACTACTCAGTTTCTGAAATGCATCCTTAGCCATGACAATACGCCTTTGGATCTCATTGTTGCATTTTCCGTCCTCTGTTCGAATACTTCCTAGGTATTTTTCTGTCTCTTAATAAATTACTCAGTTTCTGAAATGCATCCTTAGCCATGACAATACGCCTTTGGATCTCATTGTTGCATTTTCCGTCCTCTGTTCGAATACTTCCTAGGTATTTTTCTGTCTCTGAAAATACTACTCAGTATCTGAAATGCATCCTTAGCCATAACAATACGCCTTCGGATCTCATTGTTGCATTTTCCGTCCTCTGTTCGAATACTTCCTAGGTATTTTTCTGTCTCTGAAAATACTACTCAGTTTCTGAAATGCATCCTTAGCCATGACAATACGCCTTTGGATCTCATTGTTGCATTTTCCGTCCTCTGTTCGAATACTTCCTAGGTATTTTTCTGTCTCTTAATAAACTACTCAGTTTCTGAAATGCATCCTTAGCCATAACAATACGCCTTCGGATCTCATTGTTGCATTTTCCGTCCTCTGTTCGAATACTTCCTAGGTATTTTTCTGTCTCTGAAAATACTACTCAGTTTCTGAAATGCATCCTTAGCCATGACAATACGCCTTTGGATCTCATTGTTGCATTTCCCGTCCTCTGTTCGAATACTTCCTAGGTATTTTTCTGTCTCTTAATAAACTACTCAGTTTCTGAAATGCATCCTTAGCCATGACAATACGCTTTTGGATCTCATTGTTGCATTTTCCGTCCTCTGTTCGAATAATTCCTAGGTATTTTTCTGTCTCTTAATAAACTACTCAGTTTCTGAAATGCATCCTTAGCCATAACAATACGCCTTCGGATCTCATTGTTGCATTTTCCGTCCTCTGTTTGAACATTTCCTAGGTATTTTTCTGTCTCTGAAAATATTACTCAGTTTCTGAAATGCATCCTTAGCCATGACAATACGCCTTTGGATCTCATTGTTGCATTTTCCGTCCTCTGTTCGAATATTTCCTAGGTATTTTTCTGTCTCTTAATAAACTACTCAGTTTCTGAAATGCATCCTTAGCCATAACAATACGCCTTCGGATCTCATTGTTGCATTTTCCGTCCTCTGTTCGAACACTTCCTAGGTGTTTTTCTGTCTCTGAAAATACTACTCAGTTTCTGAAATGCATCCTTAGCCATGACAATACGCCTTTGGATCTCATTGTTGCATTTTCCGTCCTCTGTTCGAATACTTCCTAGGTATTTTTCTGTCTCTTAATAAACTACTCAGTTTCTGAAATGCATCCTTAGCCATGACAATACACCTTCGGATCTCATTGTTGCATTTTCCGTCCTCTGTTCGAATACTTCCTAGGTATTTTTCTGTCTCTGAAAATACTACTCAGTTTCTGAAATGCATCCTTAGCCATGACAATACGCCTTTGGATCTCATTGTTGCATTTTCCGTCTTCTGTTCGAATATTTCCTAGGTATTTTTCTGTCTCTTAATAAACTACTCAGTTTCTGAAATGCATCCTTAGCCATGACAATACGCCTTTGGATCTCATTGTTGCATTTTCCGTCCTCTGTTCAAATACTTCCTAGGTATTTTTCTGTCTCTTAATAAACTACTCATTTTCTGAAATGCATCCTTAGCCATAACAATACGCCTTCGGATCTCATTGTTGCATTTTCCGTCCTCTGTTCGAACACTTCCTAGGTATTTTTCTGTCTCTGAAAATACTACTCAGTTTCTGAAATGCATCCTTAGCCATGACAATACGCCTTTGGATCTCATTGTTGCATTTTCCGTCCTCTGTTCGAATACTTCCTCGGTAATTTTCTGTCTCTTAATAAACTACTCAGTTTCTGAAATGCATCCTTAGCCATGACAATACACCTTCGGATCTCATTGTTGCATTTTCCGTCCTCTGTTCGAACACTTCCTAGGTATTTTTCTGTCTCTTAATACACTACTCAGTTTCTGAAATGCACCCTTAGCCATGACAATACGCCTTTGGATCTCATTGTTGCATTTTCCGTCTTCTGTTCGAATATTCCTAGGTATTTTTCTGTCTCTTAATAAACTACTCAGTTTCTGAAATGCATCCTTAGCCATGACAATACGCCTTTGGATCTCATTGTTGCATTTTCCGTCCTCTGTTCGAATACTTCCTAGGTATTTTTCTGTCTCTTAATAAACTACTCAGTTTCTGAAATGCATCCTTAGCCATAACAATACGCCTTCGGATCTCATTGTTGCATTTTCCGTCCTCTGTTCGAACACTTCCTAGGTATTTTTCTGTCTCTGAAAATACTACTCAGTTTCTGAAATGCATCCTTAGCCATGACAATACGCCTTTGGATCTAATTGTTGCATTTTCCGTCCTCTGTTCGAATACTTCCTCGGTAATTTTCTGTCTCTTAATAAACTACTCAGTTTCTGAAATGCATCCTTAGCCATGACAATACATCTTCGGATCTCATTGTTGCATTTTCCGTCCTCTGTTCGAACACTTCCTAGGTATTTTTCTGTCTCTTAATACACTACTCAGTTTCTGAAATGCATCCTTAGCCATGACAATACGCCTTTGGATCTCATTGTTGCATTTTCCGTCCTCTGTTCGAATACTTCCTAGGTATTTTTCTGTCTCTTAATAAACTACTCAGTTTCTGAAATGCATCCTTAGCCATGACAATACACCTTCGGATCTCATTGTTGCATTTTCCGTCCTCTGTTCGAACACTTCCTAGGTATTTTTCTGTCTCTTAATACACTACTCAGTTTCTGAAATGCATCCTTAGCCATGACAATAAACCTTCGGATCTCATTGTTGCATTTTCCGTCCTCTGTTCGAACACTTCCTAGGTATTTTTCTGTCTCTTAATACACTACTCAGTTTCTGAAATGCATCCTTAGCCATGACAATACGCATTTGGATCTCATTGTTGCATTTTCCGTCCTCTGTTCGAACACTTCCTAGGTATTTTTCTGTCTCTTAATAAACTACTCAGTTTCTGAAATGCATCCTTAGCCATGACAATACACCTTCGGATCTCATTGTTGCATTTTCCGTCCTCTGTTCGAACACTTCCTAGGTATTTTTCTGTCTCTTAATACACTACTCAGTTTCTGAAATGCATCCTTAGCCATGACAATACACCTTTGGATCTCATTGTTGCATTTTCAGTCCTCTGTTCGAACACTTCCTAAGTATTTTTCTGTCTCTTAATACACTACTCAGTTTCTGAAATGCATCCTTAGCCATGACAATACACCTTCGGATCTCATTGTTGCATTTTCCGTCCTCTGTTCGAACACTTCCTAGGTATTTTTCTGTCTCTTAATACACTACTCAGTTTCTGAAATGCATCCTTAGCCATGACAATACACCTTTGGATCTCATTGTTGCATTTTCCGTCCTCTGTTCGAACACTTCCTAAGTATTTTTCTGTCTCTTAATACACTACTCAGTTTCTGAAATGAATCCTTAGCCATGACAATACACCTTCGGATCTCATTGTTGCATTTTCTGTCCTCTGTTCGAACACTTCCTAGGTATTTTTCTGTCTCTTAATAAACTACTCAGTTTCTGAAATGTATCCTTAGCCATGACAATACGCCTTCGGATCTCATTGTTGCATTTTCCGTCCTCTGTTCGAACACTTCCTAGGTATTTTTCTGTCTCTTAATAAACTACTCAGTTTCTGAAATGCATCCTTAGCCATGACAATACACCTTCGGATCTCATTGTTGCATTTTCCGTCCTCTGTTCGAACACTTCCTAGGTATTTTTCTGTCTCTTAATACACTACTCAGTTTCTGAAATGCATCCTTAGCCATGACAATACACCTTCGGATCTCATTGTTGCATTTTCCGTCCTCTGTTCGAACACTTCCTAGGTATTTTTCTGTCTCTTAATACACCACTCAGTTTCTGAAATGCATCCTTAGCCATGACAATACACCTTCGGATCTCATTGTTGCATTTTCCGTCCTCTGTTCGAACACTTCCTAGGTATTTTTCTGTCTCTTAATACACTACTCAGTTTCTGAAATGCATCCTTAGCCATGACAATACACCTTCGGATCTCATTGTTGCATTTTCCGTCCTCTGTTCGAACACTTCCTAGGTATTTTTCTGTCTCTTAATACACTACTCAGTTTCTGAAATGCATCCTTAGCCATGACAATACGCATTTGGATCTCATTGTTGCATTTTCCGTCCTCTGTTCGAACACTTCCTAGGTATTTTTCTGTCTCTTAATAAACTACTCAGTTTCTGAAATGCATCCTTAGCCATGACAATACACCTTCGGATCTCATTGTTGCATTTTCCGTCCTCTGTTCGAACACTTCCTAGGTATTTTTCTGCCCCTTAATACACTACTCAGTTTCTGAAATGCATCCTTAGCCATGACAATACACCTTCGGATCTCATTGTTGCATTTTTCCGTCCTCTGTTCGAACACTTCCTAGGTATTTTTCTGTCTCTTAATACACTACTCAGTTTCTGAAATGCATCCTTAGCCATGACAATACACCTTCGGATCTCATTGTTGCATTTTCCGTCCTCTGTCTTTCGAACACTTCCTAGGTATTTTTCTGTCTCTTAATACACTACTCAGTTTCTGAAATGCATCCTTAGCCATGACAATACAATTTTCGGATCTCATTGTTGCATTTTCCGTCCTCTGTTCGAACACTTCCTAGGTATTTTTCTGTCTCTTAATACACTACTCAGTTTCTGAAATGCATCCTTAGCCATGACAATACACCTTCGGATCTCATTGTTGCATTTTCCGTCCTCTGTTCGAACACTTCCTAGGTATTTTTCTGTCTCTTAATACACTACTCAGTTTCTGAAATGCATCCTTAGCCATGACAATACACATCCGGATCTCATTGTTGCATTTTCCGTCCTCTGTTCAAACACTTCCTAGGTATTTTTCTGTCTCTTAATACACTACTCAGTTTCTGAAATGCATCCTTAGCCATGACAATACGCATTTGGATCTCATTGTTGCATTTTCCGTCCTCTGTTCGAACACTTCCTAGGTATTTTTCTGTCTCTTAATAAACTACTCAGTTTCTGAAATGCATCCTTAGCCATGACAATACACCTTCGGATCTCATTGTTGCATTTTCCGTCCTCTGTTCGAACATTTCCTAGGTATTTTTCTGTCTAATACTACTCAGTTTCTGAAATGCATCCTTAGCCATGACAATACACCTTCGGATCTCATTGTTGCATTTCCGTCCTCTGTTCGAACACTTCCTAGGTATTTTTCTGTCTCTTAATACACACTACTCAGTTTCTGAAATGCATCCTTAGCCATGACAATACACCTTCGGATCTCATTGTTGCATTTTCCGTCCTCTGTTCGAACACTTCTAGGTATTTTTCTGTCTCTTAATACACTACTCAGTTTCTGAAATGCATCCTTAGCCATGACAATACGCATTTTGGATCTCATTGTTGCATTTTCCGTCCTCTGTTCGAACACTTCCTAGGTATTTTCTGTCTTAATAAACTACTCAGTTTCTGAAATGCATCTTAAGCCATGACAATACACCTTCGGATCTCATTGTTGCATTTTCCGTCCTCTGTTCGAACATTTCTAGGTATTTTCTGTCTCTTAATACACTACTCAGTTTCTGAAATGCATCCTTAGCCATGACAATACACCTTCGGATCTCATTGTTGCATTTTCCGTCCTCTGTTCGAACACTTCCTAGGTATTTTCTGTCTCTTAATACACTACTCAGTTTCTGAAATGCATCCTTAGCCATGACAATACACCTTCGG
This sequence comes from Ascarosepion bandense, assembly GCA_037127315.1. Lineage (NCBI taxonomy): Eukaryota > Metazoa > Mollusca > Cephalopoda > Sepiida > Sepiidae > Ascarosepion > Ascarosepion bandense. The sequence continues at coordinate 9,089,409 of JBBBDQ010000151.1, forward strand.
ATCTCATTGTTGCATTTTCCGTCCTCTGTTCGAACACTTCCTAGGTATTTTTCTGTCTCTTAATACACTACTCAGTTTGACCATCCTTAGCCATGACAATACACCTTCGGATCTCATTGTTGCATTTTCCGTCCCTCTGTTCGAACACTTCCTAGGTATTTTCTGTCTCTTAATACACTACTCAGTTTCTGAAATGCATCCTTAGCCATGACAATACACCTTCGGATCTCATTGTTGCATTTTCCGTCCTCTGTTCGAACACTTCCTAGGTATTTTTTCTGTCTCTTAATACACTACTCAGTTTCTGAAATGCATCCTTAGCCATGACAATACACCTTTGGATCTCATTGTTGCATTTTCCGTCCTCTGTTCGAACACTTCCTAAGTATTTTTCTGTCTCTTAATACACTACTCAGTTTCTGAAATGCATCCTTAGCCATGACAATACACCTTCGGATCTCATTGTTGCATTTTCCGTCCTCTGTTCGAACACTTCTAGGTATTTTTCTGTCTCTTAATAACCTACTCAGTTTCTGAAACACGCTCCTTAGCCATGACAATACGCCTTCGGATCTCATTGTTGCATTTTCAGCTCCCTCTGTTCGAACACTTCCTAGGTATTTTTCTGTCTCTTCAATAAACTACTCAGTTTCCTGAAATGCATCCTTAGCCATGACAATACACCTTCGGATCTCATTGTTGCATTTTCCGTCCTCTGTTCGAACACTTCTAGAGTATTTTCTGTCTCTTAATAAACTACTCAGTTTCTGAAATGCATCCTTAGCCATGACAATACACCTTCGGATCTCATTGTTGCATTTTCCGTCCTCTGTTCGAACACTTCCTAGGTATTTTTCTGTCTCTTAATACACTACTCAGTTTCTGAAATGCATCCTTAGCCATGTTGACAATACACCTTCGGATCTCATTGTTGCATTTTCCGTCCTCTGTTCGAACACTTCCTAGGTATTTTTCTGTCTCTTAATGCACTACTCAGTTTCTGAAATGCATCATTAGCCATGACAATACGCATTTGGATCTCATTGTTGCATTTTCCGTCCTCTGTTCGAACACTTCCTAGGTATTTTTCTGTCTCTTAATAAACTACTCAGTTTCTGAAATGCATCCTTAGCCATGACAATACACCTTCGGATCTCATTGTTGCATTTTCCGTCCTCTGTTCGAACACTTCCTAGGTATTTTTCTGTCTCTTAATAAACTACTCAGTTTCTGAAATGCATCCTTAGCCATGACAATACACCTTCGGATCTCATTGTTGCATTTTCCGTCCTCTGTTCGAACACTTCCTAGGTATTTTTCTGTCTCTTAATAAACTACTCAGTTTCTGAAATGCATCCTTAGCCATGACAATACGCCTTCGGATCTCATTGTTGCATTTTCCGTCCTCTGTTCGAACACTTCCTAGGTATTTTTCTGTCTCTTAATAAACTACTCAGTTTCTGAAATGCATCCTTAGCCATGACAATACACCTTCGGATCTCATTGTTGCATTTTCCGTCCTCTGTTCGAACACTTCCTAGGTATTTTTCTGTCTCTTAATACACTACTCAGTTTCTGAAATGCATCCTTAGCCATAACAATACGACTTCGGATCTCATTGTTGCATTTTCCGTCCTCTGTTCAAACACTTCCTAGGTATTTTTCTGTCTCTTAATAAACTACTCAGTTTCTGAAATGCATCCTTAGCCATGACAATACACCTTCGGATCTCATTGTTGCATTTTCCGTCCTCTGTTCGAACACTTCCTAGGTATTTTTCTGTCTCTTAATAAACTACTCAGTTTCTGAAATGCATCCTTAGCCATGACAATACGCCTTCGGATCTCATTGTTGCATTTTCCGTCCTCTGTTCGAACACTTCCTAGGTATTTTTCTGTCTCTTAATAAACTACTCAGTTTCTGAAATGCATCCTTAGCCATGACAATACACCTTCGGATCTCATTGTTGCATTTTCCGTCCTCTGTTCGAACACTTCCTAGGTATTTTTCTGTCTCTTAATACACTACTCAGTTTCTGAAATGCATCCTTAGCCATGACAATACACCTTTGGATCTCATTGTTGCATTTTCCGTCCTCTGTTCGAACACTTCCTAAGTATTTTTCTGTCTCTTAATACACTACTCAGTTTCTGAAATGCATCCTTAGCCATGACAATACGCCTTTGGATCTCATTGTTGCATTTTCCGTCCTCTGTTCGAAGACTTCCTAGGTATTTTTCTGTCTCTTAATAAACTACTCAGTTTCTGAAATGCATCCTTAGCCATTACAATACGCCTTCGGATCTCATTGTTGCATTTTCCGTCCTCTGTTCGAACACTTCCTAGGTATTTTTCTGTCTCTTAATACACTACTCAGTTTCTGAAATGCATCCTTAGCCTTGACAATCCGCCTTCGGATCTCATTGTTGCATTTTCCGTCCTCTGTTCGAACACTTCCTAGGCATTTTTCTGTCTCTTAATACACTACTCAGTTTCTGAAATGCATCCTTAGCCATAACAATACGACTTCGGATCTCATTGTTGCATTTTCCGTCCTCTGTTCGAACACTTCCTAGGTATTTTTCTGTCTCTTAATACACTACTCAGTTTCTGAAATGCATCATTAGCCATGACAATACGCCTTTGGATCTCATTGTTGCATTTTCCGTCCTCTGTTCGAACACTTCCTAGGTATTTTTCTGTCTCTTAATACACTACTCAGTTTCTGAAATGCATCATTGGCCATGACAATACGCCTTTGGATCTCATTGTTGCATTTTCCGTCCTCTGTTCGAAGACTTCCTAGGTATTTTTCTGTCTCTTAATACACTACTCAGTTTCTGAAATGCATCCTTAGCCATAACAATACGCCTTCGGATATCATTGTTGCATTTTCCGTCCTCTGTTCGAACACTTCCTAGGTATTTTTCTGTCTCTTAATAAACTACTCAGTTTCTGAAATGCATCCTTAGCCATAACAATACGCCTTTGGATCTCATTGTTGCATTTTCCGTCCTCTGTTCGAACACTTCCTCGGTATTTTTCTGTCTCTTAATACACTACTCAGTTTCTGAAATGCATCCTTAGCCATAACAATACGACTTCGGATCTCATTGTTGCATTTTCCGTCCTCTGTTCGAACACTTCCTAGGTATTTTTCTGTCTCTTAATACACTACTCAGTTTCTGAAATGCATCCTTAGCCATAACAATACGACTTCGGATCTCATTGTTGCATTTTCCGTCCTCTGTTCAAACACTTCCTAGGTATTTTTCTGTCTCTTAATAAACTACTCAGTTTCTGAAATGCATCCTTAGCCATGACAATACACCTTCGGATCTCATTGTTGCATTTTCCGTCCTCTGTTCGAACACTTCCTAGGTATTTTTCTGTCTCTTAATAAACTACTCAGTTTCTGAAATGCATCCTTAGCCATGACAATACGCCTTCGGATCTCATTGTTGCATTTTCCGTCCTCTGTTCGAACACTTCCTAGGTATTTTTCTGTCTCTTAATAAACTACTCAGTTTCTGAAATGCATCCTTAGCCATGACAATACACCTTCGGATCTCATTGTTGCATTTTCCGTCCTCTGTTCGAACACTTCCTAGGTATTTTTCTGTCTCTTAATACACTACTCAGTTTCTGAAATGCATCCTTAGCCATGACAATACACCTTTGGATCTCATTGTTGCATTTTCCGTCCTCTGTTCGAACACTTCCTAAGTATTTTTCTGTCTCTTAATACACTACTCAGTTTCTGAAATGCATCCTTAGCCATGACAATACGCCTTTGGATCTCATTGTTGCATTTTCCGTCCTCTGTTCGAAGACTTCCTAGGTATTTTTCTGTCTCTTAATAAACTACTCAGTTTCTGAAATGCATCCTTAGCCATTACAATACGCCTTCGGATCTCATTGTTGCATTTTCCGTCCTCTGTTCGAACACTTCCTAGGTATTTTTCTGTCTCTTAATACACTACTCAGTTTCTGAAATGCATCATTAGCCATGACAATACGCCTTTGGATCTCATTGTTGCATTTTCCGTCCTCTGTTCGAACACTTCCTAGGTATTTTTCTGTCTCTTAATACACTACTCAGTTTCTGAAATGCATCATTGGCCATGACAATACGCCTTTGGATCTCATTGTTGCATTTTCCGTCCTCTGTTCGAAGACTTCCTAGGTATTTTTCTGTCTCTTAATACACTACTCAGTTTCTGAAATGCATCCTTAGCCATAACAATACGCCTTCGGATATCATTGTTGCATTTTCCGTCCTCTGTTCGAACACTTCCTAGGTATTTTTCTGTCTCTTAATAAACTACTCAGTTTCTGAAATGCATCCTTAGCCATAACAATACGCCTTTGGATCTCATTGTTGCATTTTCCGTCCTCTGTTCGAACACTTCCTCGGTATTTTTCTGTCTCTTAATACACTACTCAGTTTCTGAAATGCATCCTTAGCCATAACAATACGACTTCGGATCTCATTGTTGCATTTTCCGTCCTCTGTTCGAACACTTCCTAGGTATTTTTCTGTCTCTTAATACACTACTCAGTTTCTGAAATGCATCCTTAGCCATGACAATACGCCTTTGGATCTCATTGTTGCATTTTCCTTCCTCTGTTCGAACACTTCCTAGGTATTTTTCTGTCTCTTAATAAACTACTCAGTTTCTGAAATGCATCCTTAGCCATGACAATACGCCTTCGGATCTCATTGTTGCATTTTCCGTCCTCTGTTCGAACACTTCCTAGGTATTTTTCTGTCTCTTAATAAACTACTCAGTTTCTGAAATGCATCCTTAGCCATGACAATACACCTTCGGATCTCATTGTTGCATTTTCCGTCCTCTGTTCGAACACTTCCTAGGTATTTTTCTGTCTCTTAATACACTACTCAGTTTCTGAAATGCATCCTTAGCCATGACAATACACCTTTGGATCTCATTGTTGCATTTTCCTTCCTCTGTTCGAACACTTCCTAAGTATTTTTCTGTCTCTTAATACACTACTCAGTTTCTGAAATGCATCCTTAGCCATGACAATACGCCTTTGGATCTCATTGTTGCATTTTCCGTCCTCTGTTCGAAGACTTCCTAGGTATTTTTCTGTCTCTTAATAAACTACTCAGTTTCTGAAATGCATCCTTAGCCATTACAATACGCCTTCGGATCTCATTGTTGCATTTTCCGTCCTCTGTTCGAACACTTCCTAGGTATTTTTCTGTCTCTTAATACACTACTCAGTTTCTGAAATGCATCCTTAGCCTTGACAATACGCCTTCGGATCTCATTGTTGCATTTTCCGTCCTCTGTTCGAACACTTCCTAGGCATTTTTCTGTCTCTTAATACACTACTCAGTTTCTGAAATGCATCCTTAGCCATAACAATACGACTTCGGATCTCATTGTTGCATTTTCCGTCCTCTGTTCGAACACTTCCTAGGTATTTTTCTGTCTCTTAATACACTACTCAGTTTCTGAAATGCATCATTAGCCATGACAATACGCCTTTGGATCTCATTGTTGCATTTTCCGTCCTCTGTTCGAACACTTCCTAGGTATTTTTCTGTCTCTTAATACACTACTCAGTTTCTGAAATGCATCATTGGCCATGACAATACGCCTTTGGATCTCATTGTTGCATTTTCCGTCCTCTGTTCGAAGACTTCCTAGGTATTTTTCTGTCTCTTAATACACTACTCAGTTTCTGAAATGCATCCTTAGCCATAACAATACGCCTTCGGATATCATTGTTGCATTTTCCGTCCTCTGTTCGAACACTTCCTAGGTATTTTTCTGTCTCTTAATAAACTACTCAGTTTCTGAAATGCATCCTTAGCCATAACAATACGCCTTTGAATCTCATTGTTGCATTTTCCGTCCTCTGTTCGAACACTTCCTCGGTATTTTTCTGTCTCTTAATACACTACTCAGTTTCTGAAATGCATCCTTAGCCATAACAATACGACTTCGGATCTCATTGTTGCATTTTCCGTCCTCTGTTCGAACACTTCCTAGGTATTTTTCTGTCTCTTAATACACTACTCAGTTTCTGAAATGCATCCTTAGCCATGACAATACGCCTTTGGATCTCATTGTTGCATTTTCCGTCCTCTGTTCGAACACTTCCTAGGTATTTTTCTGTCTCTTAATACACTACTCAGTTTCTGAAATGCATCCTTAGCCATAACAATACGCCTTTGGATCTCATTGTTGCATTTTCCGTCCTCTGTTCGAACACTTCCTAGGTATTTTTCTGTCTCTTAATACACTACTCAGTTTCTGAAATGCATCCTTAGCCATAACAATACGACTTCGGATCTCATTGTTGCATTTTCCGTCCTCTGTTCGAACACTTCCTAGGTATTTTTCTGTCTCTTAATACACTACTCAGTTTCTGAAATGCATCCTTAGCCATAACAATACGCCTTTGGATCTCATTGTTGCATTTTCCGTCCTCTGTTCGAACACTTCCTAGGTATTTTTCTCTCTCTTAATACACTACTCAGTTTCTGAAATGCATCCTTAGCCATGACAATACGCCTTCGGATCTCATTGTTGCATTTTCCGTCCTCTGTTTGAACACTTCCTAGGTATTTTTCTGTCTCTTAATACACTACTCAGTTTCTGAAATGCATCCTTAGCCATGACAATACGCCTTCGGATCTCATTGTTGCATTTTCCGTCCTCTGTTCGAACACTTCCTAGGTATTTTTCTGTCTCTTAATACACTACTCAGTTTCTGAAATGCATCCTTAGCCATAACAATACGACTTCGGATCTCATTGTTGCATTTTCCGTCCTCTGTTCGAACACTTCCTAGGTATTTTTCTGTCTCTTATTACACTACTCAGTTTCTGAAATGAATCCTTAGCCATAACAATACGCCTTCGGATCTCATTGTTGCATTTTCCGTCCTCTGTTCGAACACTTCCTAGGTATTTTTCTGTCTCTTAATACACTACTCAGTTTCTGAAATGCATCCTTAGCCTTGACAATACGCCTTCGGATCTCATTGTTGCATTTTCCGTCCTCTGTTCGAACACTTCCTCGGTATTTTTCTGTCTCTTAATACACTACTCAGTTTCTGAAATGCATCCTTAGCCATAAAAATACGCCTTTGGATCTCATTGTTGCATTTTCCGTCCTCTGTTCGAACACTTCCTCGGTATTTTTCTGTCTCTTCATACACTACTCAGTTTCTGAAATGCATCCTTAGCCATAACAATACGCCTTTGGATCTCATTGTTGCATTTTCCGTCCTCTGTTCGAACACTTCCTAGGTATTTTTCTGTCTCTTAATACACTACTCAGTTTCTGAAATGCATCCTTAGCCATAACAATACGCCTTTGGATCTGATTGTTGTATTTTCCGTCCTCTGTTCGAACACTTCCTAGGTATTTTTCTGTCTCTTAATACACTACTCAGTTTCTGAAATGCATCCTTAGCCATAACAATACGCCTTCGGATCTCATTGTTGCATTTTCCGTCCTCTGTTCGAACACTTCCTAGGTATTTTTCTGTCTCTTCATACACTACTCAGTTTCTGAAATGCATCCTTAGCCATAACAATACGCCTTCGGATCTCATTGTTGCATTTTCCGTCCTCTGTTCGAACACTTCCTAGGTATTTTTCTGTCTCTTAATAAACTACTCAGTTTCTGAAATGCATCCTTAGCCATAACAATACGCCTTTGGATCTCATTGTTGCATTTTCCGTCCTCTGTTCGAACACTTCCTCGGTATTTTTCTGTCTCTTAATACACTACTCAGTTTCTGAAATGCATCCTTAGCCATAACAATACGCCTTTGGATCTCATTGTTGCATTTTCCGTCCTCTGTTCGAAGACTTCCTAGGTATTTTTCTGTCTCTTAATACACTACTCAGTTTCTGAAATGCATCCTTAGCCATAACAATACGCCTTTGGATCTCATTGTTGCATTTTCCGTCCTCTGTTCGAACACTTCCTAGGTATTTTTCTGTCTCTTAATACACTACTCAGTTTCTGAAATGCATCCTTAGCCATAACAATACGCCTTCGGATCTCATTGTTGCATTTTCCGTCCTCTGTTCGAACACTTCCTAGGTATTTTTCTGTCTCTTAATACACTACTCAGTTTCTGAAATGCATCCTTAGCCATAACAATACGCCTTTGGATCTCATTGTTGCATTTTCCGTCCTCTGTTCGAACACTTCCTAGGTATTTTTCTGTCTCTTAATACACTACTCAGTTTCTGAAATGCATCCTTAGCCATGACAATACACCTTTGGATCTCATTGTTGCATTTTCCGTCCTCTGTTCGAACACTTCCTAGGTATTTTTCTGTCTCTTAATACTCTACTTAGTTTCTGAAATGCATCCTTGGCCATACTAATATGTCTTCGAATCTCAGTATCACACTTTCCGTCCTCAGATATTAAATTTTTGTACCTGTTTAATTTTCATATTTTTTTTATTCATTTCACCCCAAGCAAGGCATTCCACTGCCACTATTGTGTTTGGGGCTACATAGGGGAATTTAAATAGAAAGAGTGGTTAGATATAGGGAATGTCAGAAGGAGGGGTGATAGTTAGTTAGGTGGGTGGGAAGAGTGTTTGAAAGAATGGAAGCGAGTTAGTTTGTTAGGTGTCTATTGACCTTGCATTTAAACTCCTGGAGATTGTAGCCGTCGGGGGAGCAGTGATGTGGAAGGGAATTCTATAGTCGGGAAGTGCGAGAAAAGAAACTGTTGGAGTTAAAGTTGAGGTTGCATTTTATCGGTTTCACTGTAAAAGGGTGGGACCTAGTTGGTAATCTAGTATCTCGTGCAAATTCGTACCTAGGGGGCACCAGTGATCTAAGTTCATCGGAGCAGAAGCCGTAAAAGTATTTATAGAAGAGACACAGGGAAGCCACGTCGCGCCGGTGAGAGAGAGACTGCAGGCGGTCTGCTCCCCAACTTGTAATTGGCATTCTAGGCTCCTATTTTTTACTGATTACCATACCTTCAGTTTTCTTGTAGTTTATATGTAGTTCTTTCTATAACTACATCCCACAAGAGGTTTTGTAGTTTCCTTTCTGTGTCTGCTGTTTTTCAGTACACCCAACAAGAAAATGTTTGGTGATGTTCGATCAGGTGATCGTGATGGCCACTCATTTCCTGTTCGTCGTCCTATCCACTTCATCTCAAAATTAAGAATTAACCGTTCCGGATTTAACCATTAATAGAAAAGCGTTATTTATGCCATACCCCGCTCCAAAAAGACCTTATTCTATCGCACCCTGTATTTTTTTTAATCATATCACCCCGAGCAAGGCGGTAAGGCCACTGCTGTGCAGGGGGCTACGTAAGAGTGAATAGATTGGAAAAGAGAAAGCCGGAAACCACGTCCTAAACAGGGAACAAGGGATGAGCCTCTACACCTGTTCAATAGACGTGGGTGGAGTGTGAACCGGGCGATAATTCAGTCTATCTACTCCAATTGAAAAAAAATTAACAAAAGAGAAAAGTGGAAAGATTGGAAAAGAGAAAGCCTGAAACCACATCCTAAACAGGGAACAAGGGATGAGCCTCTACACCTGTTCAATAGACGTGGGTGGAGTGTGAACCGGGCGATAATTCAGTCTATCTCCTCCAATTGAAAAAAAATTAACAAAAGAGAAAAGTGGAAAGATTGGAAAAGAGAAAGCCGGAAACCACATCCTAAACAGGGAACAAGCGATGAGCCTCTACACCTGTTCAATAGACGTGGGTGGAGTGTGAACCGGGCGATAATTCAGTCTATCTACTCCAATTGAAAAGAAAATTAACAATAGAGAAAAGTGGAAAGATTGGAAAAGAGAAAGCCGAAAACCACATCCTAAACAGGGAAAAATGTTGTGAAGTGTCGTCATCAATTCGATGTCCGGTTTATCTAACTTGTGGAATATTATTTATGATCGGGCACTGAATGAAATATTTGATGTTACATTATTGACTATCGTAGCCGAAAAGTGCCATGACGGGATTTAGTTAAGTCTGGAACAAGGATGACAGAATTGATTGCGGAATGAACAATAAAATCATTCTTCTTATGTACCGTGTCCCCATCAGAACGTAGTCATTCATTGCTCTCCACAACTTCCTGTCCTTTGTATCTCTTAATAAAATTTGTCTTTCTGGGGCTTTTTTTTCTCCTAAGTCTTATTCAGCCATCCATTTACTCGAGCTCATTATGTTATGCGTTGCCTTCCTCTGTACCTCTTGCCTTCTTTCTGTCCCGTGAGTATCAGATTTTCCAAGCCCATCCTTTTCATTAAGTGCCTCAGCTTCATTATACTAGCGAATTGTCTTTGTAATGATCTTGTTAGGTTTTCTCTCGAGGGAAAGACGCCGAGAAGTCTGCAAAATTTAACCGTGACCTGCGTTTAAGCCGTTAAGAAGTAATCTCTAGACATTGAGCAGATATTTTTAAGAAAATTTACTAAGTCCATTTCAAAAAAAAAAAAAAAAAAAAGTAAGAAAAAATAACAGAACCAACTGGAAATTCTCCATTGACTTTTAACAAAACACTATTTTTTTTTCTTCTCCTAAGATTTTATACGTCAAACTCTGCACGAGATATCAAAAAAGACGATATTAAAAATACGAAGCTAAAAAACACCAGGTATCCATTTTTTGAGTTATCCTCGTAACATGGCGGGAATCCCATATCGATTTTTGGAACAAAACCGTATCATGATTTATTAGCCAATCAGACAACTGGTCCACCATGAGGGTGATTTGTTTCCGTGTTCGTTCGCTCAATTTCGGGGCACTTTATTTCCTTCTCTGCCTTCCCTAGTTTTCCCCCTTTATTTCGCTATTTGTATGGCCTTCAAAACCCCACCTTCGTTGCTTCTGTCCGTGAGTCTTTTCTCGCCATTGCTTCCTTTCCTTCTCAGGTCGACCCAAGAGTACTTTGTGCGTTTTCCCCGCTTATACTGGTCGTCCCGTCTTCACCGACATTATCAATCGTGTTACCCTTTATAGAGTTCTATTATTTGTGCTACCAACAACAGTTTCTTCTGCCGCCCATTCAAATGATACAGGATTTTATGAGGGCGCATCTTCATCTTGATGCCTTGTCTTTGAGCCGACCTTTTCTCTTTTATTTAAAATTCATCAAATTATTTTTATTTTATATCACATGTTCATAGTTATCTATCTATCTATCTATCTATCTATCTATCTATCTATCTATCTATCTGTGTTACAATATGTTTCTTTCAATCCGTCTCAATCTATCTATCTATCTATCTATCTATCTATCTATCTGTTCCTACTAGGGTCTTCATATATACAAAAACTATTTCTTTTTTCTATCTATCTATCTATCTATCTATCTATCTATCTATCTATCTATCTATCTATCTGTGTTACAGTCTGTTTCTTTCAATCCGTCTCAATCTATCTATCTATCTATCTATCTATCTATCTATCTATCTATCTATCTATCTATCTATCTCACTTTGTTCATTATCTATCTATCTATCTATCTATCTATCTATCTATCTGTTACAGTCTGTTTCTTTCAATCCGTCTCAATCTATCTATCTATCTATCTATCTATCTATCTATCTATCTATTCCTACTAGGCTCTTCATATATACAAAAACTATTTCTTTTTTTCTATCTATCTATCTATCTATCTATCTATCTATCTATCTATCTATCTGTTACAGTCTGTTTCTTTCAATCCGTCTCAATCTATCTATCTATCTATCTATCTATCTATCTATCTATCTATCTATCTATGTTACAGTCTGTTTCTTTCAATCCGTCTCAGTCTATCTATCTATCTATCTATCTATCTATCTATCTATCTATCTATCTATCTATCTATCTATCTGTCTATCTATCTATCTCTCTGTTACAGTCTCTTTCTTTCAATCCGTCTCAATCTATCTATCTATCTATCTATCTATCTATCTATCTATCTATCTGTTACAGTCTCTTTCTTTCAATCCGTCTCAATCTATCTATCTATCTATCTATCTATCTATCTATCTATCTAAATCTATACATCTATATCTATTGCTTTTGGTTTTGTCAGTCGTATTTTTACCTAAAAGGCCCACTATGAACCTACTTTAACCTTTTCTTTTTTGTTGGCGCTATTTTCTTTCTTCATTCTGAAAGCCTTCTTTCATTCCTCTCTCATTTTTTATCCTCGTTCCTCCTACACACACGCACATTTTATCACATTATTTTCTTTGCCAGTTCCGTTCTCTGTTCCTTGATTGGTTTGGCCCTTTAACTTCAACGCAGCCACCACCATCAATAAACGTCTCCGCATTCTCCTCGCTCTCTTTCACTTACTCCCTGCACCAGCCACCACATTTGCGGCCAGGGCGGCTGTTTGTTACATGATAGTCCATCATAGAGATTTTTCGTTCAACGAACACTACCCGCCCCCATAGAACGCGCACATATTTGGTGGGGTATCAAGTCCTACTATGAAAATGAAAATTTACTCAGGCAGTCGTAATGAAAGAAAAGCGGAATTTACTTCATTCATGAATACTCAGAGCCCGTAAAAAGAGGTGTAAGACACGTGTCAGCTTGCAAAATCTCAATAAATAAATAAATAAAACACACACACACACACACACACATCTAAAAAGACAATCTGTAATATTCTTCTCCAGGTTCATGCCTTCGTTTGTTTGTGTGTGTATACCTTAAACGTTAAACAATTTTTTTTATTTAAGAAAAAACTTAACACTACGTCTTCTGATTCTTTTAGGCTTCGGTGTTCTATTTCAGGAGTTAACATTTTAAAATTTCATTCATTTTCACAGTAAGAAAATACATTATCACTCAGTCCTGTGATTCTGTTAAACTTCCTTGTTCTAATCGGGGAGTTTGAATACATCAAATGTAATTCACTCTCACATTACGAAAACACCTTAACACACACTTCCCTGATTTTTCTAAACTTAAACGTTCTAGTTTTTCTTCTTCTTCTATGTGCCCTTCAGGACGCAGACAATCATGGCCCTCCTCGTATCCCTATCCCTGGTGGCTCTCAGCACGCTTTCCCCTGTTACACCACGCACCCCATTTCCGCCATCCACCAGCATAGGCCAGTGAAGTACGTTACACGTTGTTTTCCCCTGTCTCTCCGTCCCTCTATCTGGCCTGCAAGTATCAGGTCCTCCAAACCCTCTTTCCTCATTGCATGTCCCAGGAACTATAGTTATTTCTTCCTAGGCTTACGGCCATATCACGTTGAATACACTGGTTCTCGCTCGATCACCGAAGTTAAGTAACGTTGAGCCTGGTCAGTACTTAGATGGGTGACTGCTTGGGAATACCAGGTGCTGTAAGCGTTTAGTGACGGATGTGCGTTGTACTGCAGTGTATATCGGCTCGGAAACAGAAATCGGTGATCCGAGTTCGAATTCCAGTTGAATACCCTGCATTCACTTAAGCACTGGTACCTTTGGGAAAGGTATTAATCCGTCCCTTCCCTCAAGTTATTGGTTAAATAACACGGTAGGACTTGGGGACTCTGCCCTTAAAAACAAATCCCAATGAAATCTTTAAACTCGAAAAGAAAAAAGTATTACTAGACACAAAACGTATATAAAACAACAATAAATTGTTGAAAGAAAAGGGTATTAACAGCAATAAATAAATAAAAATGTAGTTGGCAATAAATGACCCGCCGAGGTGTTGATATGCCATAAAACAAAAACAAGCAACAAAATGTTTCTTCCTGATACTCAGTATTAATTTCCTTTTCGTTTCCATCCTTTCCAAAACTTCATCATTGCTCATATGCTCGGTCCATGATATTCGCAGCATCCTTCTGTAGAACCAGATTTCAGTTGCTTAAAGTTTTTCCTTTATCTTCGATGATATTGCCCAGCATTCAATGCCATATTGAAGAACTGACATCACATAGCAATCCAGTACTCTGTTCCTTGTTTTAAGTGAAATGTTCTTGTCTCTGGAATGCGTCCTTCGCCATGCCAATTCGCCTTCGGGTCTCTGTGTCACAAGTTCCGTCTTCTGTTAGAACATTTCCCAGGTATTTAAATTTTTGTACCTGCTTGATTTTAGTATCCCCCACCTGTATTGGGCATATTGGGCTGTCCTTTTTACTGATGACCATGCATTTGATTTTCTTGCAGTTTATTTGTAGTCCTTTCTTGGCACTGTCTTCAGCTACCTTCTGTAGGGGGTCTTGTAGTTTCCATTCCGTGTCTGCTATCAGCACCGTATGTCATTCATTTTCACAGTAAGAAAAGTGCTTAAGTTGTGTGATTCTGTTAAACTGCTCTGTTCTAGTCGGGGAGTTGTTATTCTTCAAATGTTATCCATTCTCACAATAAGAATAAACCTTAACACTCAGTTCTGTGGTTCTCTTAAACTTTCTGCATTCCGGTCCGGAAATAGAAATTCTTCAAATGCCATTCATTCTCACAGTAAGAGAAGAACTCAACACATTGTCTGCAATTTATTTAGACTTCGCTGTTCAATTCGGGAGGTGATATTCTTCCGGTTTTATCCATTATCACATGAATATAGACCATAATACTCAGTCCTATGATTCTGTAAAACTTACTCAAAGGACAATTCTTCCAATTTCTTTTATTCTCTGGTTAAGAATCTACCTCAAAACTCAGTTCTATGATTCCGAGAGGCTTTTGTCTTTTAGCCGAGGAATTTCGCCAATTCTCAAAACAGTGCTGATTTTGATAGAAGCAGTACATTATTTTACTATAGTTCGACTAATGCAAAAGCCAGAGCCACTAAAAGTACAGTATTAACGGTGGCAGGATATACTATTTCGATCTGTTTTTTATAATCGTTTCATCAGAATTAAGGCATTACCACCACTGGTGTGCAGTGAGTTAAAGTGAGTGAAAAGGAAAAGAAAAAACGAGAAAAGGTACAGGGGATGTCGAAGAAAGGATAAGAGAAAGATGGGAATTAAGGAGCTAGAAGATGGCAATTGTTGTTGAAGTTAAACTTTTGGAGATTGCAGCTATCAGGGAAATAAGTATACGGAAGGAAAATCCATAGACGAGAAGTGCATGAAAAGAAACTGAGTATTAGAAATGGCGATTATCTTCTGACGGTAAGTGGGTGGGAGCTAAATGTTAATCCATATGGTCGGGTCACCAGGGAAAGAAACTCGTCGGAGCAGAAGCGGTTAAAATATTTGTAGAAAAGACAGAGGGAAGCCGCATTCACTCGCTGGAGTCGAGCTGCTAAATCCGGATCGATTACATTGCAGATCCCTCCTTTGTATTTTGTCGACGAATTCGAGATGAATATCAGGATCACGCGACCAGATATGACAGCAATATTCAATGCCCGGAAGAATTGTAGATTTATAAATGTGCAAGTTGAATTCTGACGAGAAAGAATCTTCCTTTTGATGCTAGGGAATCACTTGACAAACGCCCTTCACGTGTATTGGCAGATATTCTTTCATCTGTGTAGTATCTTGCTTGGTCAAAGTATTAACAGGACGTCGGCTCAGTACCTTCTCTTCACTACGAGTTATAAACTTTACTTTCAGGTATGAAAGCTCTTGTCGCGTGTTCGATCTTTAACAGTCGCTTATTATTTTATTTTTTTCAAATAATGGAGTATTGAAGAATATAAATTTAAAATTCACTCGTTTCTGATGAAGGACCGAGGACGGTCTGAAATATAAAATACAATAATAAAAATAAACAAATACTGTCCAAAAAAAGTACATTTTTAAATTCAAAACTTTTTATTAATATTCTTTCCTATATATATATATATATATATATATATATTCTAAACATATACTTTTAAATATAAAAGGCAATTAATGTTTATTATGTTTAATCATGAGCCATTTTTTGGCTTTAATTTCAGTTGAAAATAAAGACAAAAAGTCTCTAATATTTGGATAATTTTTATTAAGTTGGTTCTAAGCTTTCGACTCACATGAGTCATCTTCAGAGAGGTTATAAAAACGTGAACATAGACTTAATAAAAAAATTATCCAAATGTTGGAGAATTGTTGTCTTTATTTTCAACTGAAATTAAAGCAAAAATACGACGTTTAGAACGGCTCATGATTAAACATAATAGACATTCATTGTCTCTTATATTTAACAGTATATGTTTAGAAAATTATCTGCTGCCTCGATACACTATATATATATATATATATATATATATATATATATATATATATATATATATATTTAAATTGTGTGTATTTTTGCAGCATTTTTTCATTAATGTTCTATGTTTACTGTGTGTTAATATTTACTCTTTGATAATGGGTTATGTGAGCCGAAAGCTTAGACCCGATAAAAAATCAACACTTACTGCGATTTTTTGTTGTCTTTCAAGAATATCACAATCAAGTATATCAGACGGTATGAACGGATCCTACACAAAATTAATAGACAGAACTTGTCTATATTATTCAATGAAACCTGCATTAATATATATATATATATATATATATATATATATATATATTAAGGAAAAAATGATGAAAATGTGGAATAAAAAATAAATAACTATTTGAGAAACAACAAAATATGGATTTATTGTGAGATAGCCAACATTATAATGTTTCGGTTGTTATAGTCATCATCAGGGCTTATAATTTTAGTATTGTGAAGTTTTTAGCGATTACGGCTTGTGAATACGCAAACCAGTCAGCGAACTAGTTAAATATCATCTCCTGTAAATCTTTCTAACGGCCTTAACAATTTTAACATTTTTATCACATTTCTAGATTCATTGACAGGCCGTAACACCAAAAACTTAACAATACTAAAAATATCAGCCCTGTGGATAGTTATAACAACCGAATTATTATAATGTTGGCTACGCCGCAATAAATCCATATTTTGTTGTTTCTCAAATATTTATTTTATCTTTTATATCCCACACACACACACACACACACACACACACACACACACACACACACATATATATATATGTACATATATATACATATATTATATATATATATATATATATATATATATATATATATATATACTATGGAGTATCTTACATTAAGACATAAGAAAACCTCTAAAACCCTGAGCGTAACAGGACGTAAATAGTATATATATATATATATATATATATATATATATATATATATTTGTGCATTTAGGCAGCAAATTTTTAAGACATGTCAGATTAAATAAATTGCAAACATTGTGTCTGCTTATTTTTAGTAAAATCCGTTCATACTGACGGATAATCTTTGGCGTATTATAATTGAAAGATCAGAAATGAGCTGTAACTTTCACAGATAATATTATCATTCATTTCTCAATGTATTTGAATATTAAAAGCAGAAAAAAATGTACTGTTTGTTTAGCAACCCTGTTTTGCGGTTATTTTTTGTTACCATAACTCACACCCCTGGAGATGATATCGAAAAGAGATTGAAAGTACTTGGGTACATTGAAAAATGAATGATAATATTATCCGTCAACGTTACAGCTCATTTCTGACATCTTTCATTGATAATATGCCAAAGATTATCCATGAGCATGAACAAATTTTATTAAAAATAAGCAGACACAATGTTTGCAATTTATTTAATCTCATATATATATATATATATATATATATATATATATATATATATATATATATATATATATAGGTTTCATTGAATAATATAGACAAGTTCTGTCTATTTATTTTGTGTAAGATCCGTTCGAATGATCTGATTAGCTTGATAGTATTGTCATGGAAAGACGACAAGAAATCGCAATAATTGTTGATTTTTTATCAGGTCTGAGCTTTCGGCTTACATAAGCCATTATCAAAGGATGAACATTTAATGTTCAGTGAACATAGAACATTTAAATTATTATTAACAGAGTGGAGTTATAAGGAGAAAATTAGACAGGTCCATTTTTTGTGTCGCACATGGCTGTAGGCCGAGAAGGAATGGTGGTAGTGGTTTTTTGTTCAAACTCATAAACACTAATATCTCTCCGACAGACCCCAACCAAAAAATTAAATTAATCATATATTACGCTAAATCCACAACATCCAACTCAATCGTCCGCAACGACTCCCCCCCACCGTTAGCGATTTGCGAAAAAAACAATGTAAGTGTATAAATTCAAATGCCCCCTTCGAGAATGTATCTCTAACAAACTAAATAATACCTACATTGGACATACTACTAACTCGCTTTCGCGGAGACTTACATTGCACTTAAATGAAAATTCTAACATATTCCGACATTTAAAACACCACGGCTATCAACACACACTTCTTAGGAAAACACTTGTTGAAAATACGCATATACTTAGACAAGAAAATAATAAACGAAAACTTAAAATTCTAGAAGCTACCTCCATCAAACAGTTTAAACCTTGCTTAAATAAAATCAATTTCGACACCTCTACTCACATACTCCAATGCCTATAATCGACGGGAGAGGTCATAGTTATTATACTTACCCAATACACCATAGTAGCAGCAGTTCCCAGACCAATCCCTCATGCCACTATACACTCAATTGAACAAAAAACCCACTACCACCATTCATTCTCGGCCTACAACCATGTGCGACACAAAAAATGGACCTGTCTAATTTTCTCCTTATAACTCCACTCTGTTAATAATAATTTAAATGTTCTATGTTCACTGAACATTAAATGTTCATCCTTTGATAATGGCTTATGTAAGCCGAAAGCTCAGACTTGATAAAAAAATCAACAATTATTACGATTTCTTGTCGTCTTTCCATGACAACACTATCAAGCTAATCAGATCATACGTACGGATCTTACACAAAATAAATAAACAGAACTTGTCTATATTATTCAATGAAACCTGTATTAATGAAAAAATGCTGCCAAAATACACACACACAATATATATATATATATGTGTGTGTGTGTGTGTGTGTGTGTGTGTGTGTGTGTGTGTGTGTGATTTACAGTAATGCCTGAAATCACATTAGTTATTTTAGCTTTCAAATCTTCTAATGAACTAGGTTTGGTTGCATACACAATTGTTTTTACATGTCCCCATAAAAAGTTTAATGAAGTCAAATCAGGCAAACGTGGAGTCCAATAAAACGGTCCACCTCTTCTGATCCATTTATTAGGAAATGCCTGATGTAGAAACAGTTTAACACGCAGAGAAATGTGACAAGGAGCTACATCTTGTTAAAACACTGTATTATCGTTTAAGTCTTATTGTTCAAGCTCATTTTTTACAGATTATTTCTATCACAAATACAAATAAAGTTATAATTTTTTAAAGTTCACACGGACTTTATGGACATCCTGTATATTGATATCTCATCTTATGATAATTAATTTGTTTCAATTAACTGAGATATCACCTACTATGTCGTTAGCATATGCTTGATTGACGCACACGTTTTTTAAAAACATTTCTGTTCTTACAACAATTCCACTTCCTTTTAAAGGATAAATCTGTAACCGTTTCACGAACACATTCGACACCATTGCCGACATGTCATAATACAAATGTATACATTCAAACGTTTCATAACTCACACCAAAAAAATCTAGCTGTCTACATTTTAAAGCTCTACCCAACCCCACCCTATTAGCTCATTCCCCTACCCTTCATTGCCTAACTTTTATTGGTTAATCTTGTCAAACTTTTTAAATTTCACAAGCTTCCTTAAGTGACTGGATATGGTAACAACTGTGTTGTTTGTCAATTTCTATATATATATATATATATGTCAAGTTCTAAGAGAAAAATATTTAACTGGCTGATGAGTTGTTAATTAATTAGTAACGAAACACAACAGCTCTTATGTTTTAGTCCAAATGATTTTTAAACACTTATAATAAAGCTATTAGTATAAATATTGCTCTACTAAGTATAAAAAAAAAAAATTAAATTACTACAAACAGTGGATTGTTAACTCATTTGTTGGTACTCCTCCTTTGTAAATTCATTTTATCTGCAAATTCAGATAAAACATATAGGAGAAATAGCCATTTTCAACATGTCATTTTAAGACATGCATTCTCAGCCCCATTTAAACAAAGAATGAAGAAAAATTCTAAGCCCATAGGTTTGCTCTAGTAAAGGAAGGGGGTCAGGGGATATTGATTGTTTTAGAGTTAAGCTAGCGGAATTTTAGTAGAAAGTTCTTCTATGGTAGTGGGAGATATATGGCTTGACCCTTGAGTTAGTAGTGTTAGGTAGTGGAAAAGTAATTGCTTAGCCAAATTTTTAAAAAATCCTTAGTGTGACTAATTGGAAGAATAAGATAATTATTGCAATTTACACTTATTTCTATGACGACATATACTAATGATCTCCCTCCGTTTATTTAGGAGAATACTCTGGCTTTAAATTTTAAAATTTAATTTTTTTCTCTTTTGGTTTTTATTGGGTTAAGCTAGCGATATATATATATATATATATATATATATATATATAATAATAATAATAATAATAATAATAATAATAATAATAATAACTCAACATATATATATATATATTAGTGCAATAGCTCTTCTTGTTTCTAATGAATTTTTCCTGTTCCTTAATACTTTGCTTAGATTTTGGAAGTCGTCTACTGTTCTTTCAAGTCACTTCTTCATCTGTGAGGAGATTGTCCAGCATTGACTGCCATATAGGAGGACTGATATTACATGACAGTTTAGGACTCTTTTCTTTGTAGAAGCACATTTCTGATGGTTCAAGTCTCTTCTTCATCTGCGAGGGGATTGTCCAGCACTCACTTTCATGTAGGAGCCTGATATTACATAACAGTTCCTGGCTCTTTTCTTTGTTTTTAATGAATTCTTTCTTTTTTCTTAATACTTTGATTAGTTTTTGGAAATTATTTGCACATTGAACACGCTTTCGCATTTCAGTGTAGTTGCTTGTTATTGCTGTCTTCCATACGTAGTTGGCATGTGGAGCAGTCTCTTTTACTACTGACCCGACAGTCTTCTTACAGCTTATATATTGACCTTTTTCTTTCGTTTCTTTATCTACTTTCAGTAAGAGAGCCTGGAGTTGATTTCCGTGTCTCTTATCAACATTATATCATCTGAATATCTTATGTTGTTAAAATTATTGTCGATAGTAACGAATCCTGGTAGGACAACTTATAATCTCAGGATTACCTCAGTGGTGAGAAAACACATCATTGTCTTAGGTTCCGTTAAAAAAAAAATTAAATTCAGTCTTAAATTACTTTATTTTGGCGTTGAAATTTAGAGCTTGATTTATCACTTTGCGGAGAGCCATACATTTTTGCTTAAACTCTTAAAGAGAGGGTATCATCGAAGAAAGCTTATCAGAACATCTATCTATCTATCTATCTATCTATCTATCTATCTATCTGTCTGTCTGTCTGTCTATCTATCTATCTATCTATCTATCTATCTATCTTTTTCAGTTTATTCATATCTATCTCTGTTTATCTGTCTGTCAATCTCCGGCTTTTAATATATATCTTTATCAATATCTATCCCAGTATCAATCTCATCTATCTATCTATCTATCTATCTATCTATCTATATATATATATATATATATATATATATATATATAATTTTGTTCCTACTTATTTATTTCAGTATATAAGAGGAAAGCTCTTCAGATAAATATCTATCTATCTATCTATCTATCTATCTATCTATCTATCTTTTTCAGTTTTATTTTTTTTAATCGTATCACCCCGAGCATGGCGGTAACGCCACTGATGTGCAGGGGGCTACGTAATAGTGAAAAGATTGGAAAAGAGAAAGCCGTAAGCCACATCCTAAATAGGGAACAAGGGATGAGCCTCTTAATCTGTTCAATAGACGTGGGTGGAGTGTGAACCGGGCGATAGATAGATCTATCTACTCCAATTGAAAAAAAAAACAAAGTGAGAAGATTAGAAAAAAGAAAAAAAGCCGTAAGCCACATCCTAAACAGGGAACAAGGGATGATCCTCTTAACCTGTTCAATAGACGTGGGTGGAGTGTGAACCGGGCGATAGATAGATCTGTCTACTCCATAAGATCTATATCTATTCCATAGTTTATTCATATCTATCACTGTTTATCTGTCTATCAATCTCAGGCTTTTAATATATAGTTTTATCAATATCTATGCCTGTATCAATCTCAATTTTCTAATATCTATCTATCTATCTATCTATCTATCTATCTATCTATCTATCTATCTATCTATCTATCTCAGTCCCTCGCTTTCTCTCTCTTTCTCCCACTATCTATCTCTTTTTTTCTTTCTCTCCTTTTTTTTCAATCTCCCTTTTCTTCTCTATCCATCTATTTTGTTTTAGGCCTGTAATATCATATTCGTCTCCAAGTGTTTCAATCGAAGCGAATGTTCGCAAATTTACAAACACTTTGCCAGATGAAATTTATTATAAGTTTTATTGTTCATATTTTCCATGCTGAGCCCCTTGATAATGGCGGGGGTGGTGAATAAAAACACCGTCTCCCGGAACATTCCGTAATACCCCACTATTTAAGCTGGCCTTATAGTTTTATTATTTTATTATAGCACTCTTTAATTATATTTCAGATAAGAACCGGAGCTGCTATTATCAAAATAAAGATAGCTTTGATGAAAAAGCATATATATATATATATATATATATATATATATATATATATATATATAGGTGTGTAGGGGTGCGTGGGTATGTGTATTCTCTACGCAAATCTGAACATATCTTTATGAGTGAGTGTGTGTATGCGTGTGTATATGTATTTATGCGTGATTATCTTTAATACCTTAAGGGGGCGAATTTATATGCAAATGTATGGTGAGACGTTAAGGGCGAAATGTATGCGCACTGACATATTGGAGAGGGCAGGCGTGGATGTATGGACGCGCGGTTTTATATCTGAACCCTCCTCACGGGCAGGCAAAAGGCCGCACCTATGACTCACACGAGCCCGGTTCTGAGTTTGTTAACGTATCTCTCAGCCGAATCCGGGAACCCTACACGCTTTCTCTATAACCCTGTCTTAATACGCAACACACGTTTCGAACGGAAGCACTTTCTGAGTGCTGAAAAGTTCTCCATCCAACCAAGAAATTCTTAACCCAACACTAATAATTTGTTTGTTTGAGTTTTGTTTAAGAGCATATCAACCTATGTGGGTTATTTAATGCCAGAAAGGTAGGGTCTTAAGGTATTTTTTTAATGTTTGATTATAGTGAGAAAGTTTTATTTTTATCATATTTGGATGAAATTTGTTTTTTTTTTTTGTTTTTTTTAAAAAACTGAAAATATCTTCTAGTTTCATATTCAAAAATGTATTGCTGGTAATATTTTTTTCTTTCTTCAAAAATGTGTTGTTGGTAATATTTTTCTTTCAAAAACATTATTTTTCTATAAAAGTCTATTTTTATGTATATATTTCTATAAAGTGTACTTTTATACTTTCAGAATGTTATGACACCCGTTTGGCGGCTATCTATTTGCCCATAGGTGCTACCAGCCCGGATCAGGGTGGACCTGGGAACAATAACAATTAAGAGGTGGTTCCATGTTCCTCACAACCTTCCAACCAGAAGCCTTGCTGCCGGACGCAGTTTACTGTCATATCCAGGACCAATAAAACTAGTAATAATAATCTTCTGTTTGGCAATTTGATGTAATTTTAGACAACAGCACAAGTCGATAACTTTTCAGCACCCCAAACAATGTACGAATATAAGCGTATAAAGCGTCAGTCAGTTAAGTGCCATACGTGATACACGCTTGAGCGATAAAATACTACGCCTCCTTGGCCTTACACTCTCGGCGGACCTCAAATGGAATGACTATATTGAATCCATTGCCAAATCTGCTGCTATGAAAGTGGGCTCCCTGTGCAGGGCCCGGAAATTTTTCCCACCTGAAACTATTCTGCACATATACAAATCTACCATCCGCCCGTGTATTGAATATTGCTGCCATATCTGGTCGGGTGCCCCTGCTGCTCTCCTTGGGCTTCTTGACAAAATACAAAGGAGGATCTGTAACGTGGTTGATACTGACTTGGCAGACCGGCTGCAGCCGCTCTCACACCGGCGTGGTATAGCTTCCCTGTGCCTTTCATGGCTTCTGCTCCGATGAGCTTAGATCACTGGTGCCGCCTAAGCACGAATTTACACGAGATACTAGATTAGCAACTAGGTCCCACCCTTTTACAGTTAAACAAATAAGATGTAACCGTAAATTCTACTCCAACAGCTTCTTTTCTCGCGCTTCCCGCCTGTGGAACTCCCTTCCACAAGTCTGCTTTCCCGACAGTTACAATCTCCAGCTGTTTAAATGTAGGGTCAATAGACACCTCCTATCACACTAACTCCCAACTATTCTCACAACACTCTCATCTACCCAACCCTCATTCTCGGTATCCTCACCCGCCTATCACCCACCCTCTGTTATTTCCTATATTTAATCAGCCTTTCTCCACTCTACGTACCCCCCTGCACAGTAGTGGCAGTGACATGCCTTGCTCGGGGTGAAACGCTTATAAAAAAAAAAAAAAATGTCTCGAAAGAGACATGACTGAATTGGCAGATGATTATCCGCAGTAGGTTGCCATTACTTTCTGCGGTAGACTGATTTCCAGCCAAGACTATAGAACCCAATCTGTCCTGCTATTTGACTCATAGCTAGAGGGGAAAGAAATGTATTATATTATTATGTAGTAATAAATGGGGGATCGGTTTCCTATTGTTATGAAGTAATAAACTGATCCCCCACTTTATGACCAGTAGAAGCCTTAATCATTATTCCAACTATTATATTCAGTCAGTCAGTTAAGTGCCATACGTGATACACGCTTGGGCGATCATGTCTCGAAAGAGACATGACTGAATTGGCAGATAATTATCCCGCAGTAGGTTGCCATTACTTTCTGCCGTAGACTGATTGCCAGCCAAGACTATAGAACCCAATCTGTCTTGTTATTTAACCCATAAATGGAGGGAAGAAATGGATTAATACCTTTCCCAAGAGTATTTGCGCGTAAATGAATGCAACTGGATTTCGAGCTCGGCTACCTGATTTACCGGCGTGTTATGTGGAATCTGTGTGCTGAGTACAAATTGTGTGGCAAAATCTGTTTTAATTACTTCCACACTAATGCCCTTTGATAAGTAAAGATTCTATCTTCCACCAGCTATAGGTTAAGTATCAAGACAAGCTGTGATCTTTAGCCTTGGGTGGCTGCCAGTCTATGAATAGGTCAACTCTAAATTCCGCCGCCAAACTTTAATTTCTTTCCATTAATCATCTGAAGGACTCCTCTCTTTCTCTATTCCATCTGCATGACTGATGCTAACCACGTGGAAAGTTACTCATTGCGCCTCCTCGCGCTAACTTTCTCAGCTGACATAGAGTGGAAATACTATTTTGAATCCACTGCGAGATCAATTGCTAAGAAAGACGGTTCATGGTTTGGTGTGAGGCAATTTCTCTTTCCAGTATATTTTTACATGTCTATAAGCCTAATATTTGTCCACGCTTAGAATATTGCTGCCACATATGGGCCAGTACTCCTGCTATTTACCTTGAACTCCTTGATAAGATCTAAAGAAGAATTTGCCATATTATTCATCTTGATCAGGGGCTCGGCTTCAGTCACTTTCCCACTGCCCTAAGGTTAACTCTCTGTGTCTTTTCTATAAACACTTTCATGGTAATCGTTCAGATGAGCTCTTTGCTAAAGTACTTAGACTTTTAAAATTTAAGCACAGTAACTGGCCAGACAGAAAGTAAAAGAGACAGGGGAAAGCAACGGATAACATATTTGAAGAACCTAATCAGGTGGATGACGGAACGAGTATTGCATGCTGTAACAAGAGAAGACGTGCTCAGAGCCAACATGATCGCTCAAGCGTGTATCACGTATGGCACTTAACTGACTGACGCTTTATACACTTATATTCATATATTGTTTCAGGTGCTGAAACGTGGAAGGCCATGATCGCCTACGTCTTGAAGGGACAAGGCACATAGAAGACTGACATCGGGATCTCATCAATTTACAGTTGAGCTGCCATAACTTTTTTTATACCAGTTGCTTTTCTCACACTTCTCGCTTGTGGAACTCCCTTAAATCTGTTTAATGCCTGCCCCACGTTGCTTTCCCCTGTTCCTCTTTCCTTTTATCTATCCTATGAGTATCAGATTCTCGAAACTCCACTTCCTCGTTGTTGTATACTCGGCGCGTAATTTAATACTGATGTGTACTTTTATGAAACAGCTAAAATGTGCAAAATGGTTAACAAAAGGAAACAGAATTGTTTTGAAAATATTTGATATTTTTTTAAGTTAAAGAATGCAGACATTTTGATAACCAGGATAGCCATGGTTAGATAATGTAAACCTCGAAATGTTTTGTAAACAGTGTGCCTAATACATGACGCGGCAAAACGAGGTTTGCCATTGAGAGATTGAGAGACTGTTAATTAAGTACGATGTATGTCAGCACTTGAGATCGGAAGACGGAGACGGACTGAGAAATCGGGCACATCCTAGCTTGCTGGCTGGCTGGCTGGCTGGATGGCTGGATGGATGGATGGATGGATGGCCCCTTCGCCTGTGTGCTAACTAACCAACTCGAACCACCTCCACTTTACAGCCACGTCACCAAGAAATTAATAAAGGTGATATCGGATTTTTTTTATTTATATACACGTGTTACAGTTGTCATTTTATCAGCGTGAAAAAAGCAAGAGAGATGATAGCAGATTTTGGCCTCAGCATAATTTTCTTCACCGTCATCGTTGGTTCTATGGTGAGTATACAACATGCATTACGTGTCCCAGAAACCTCTACTGTCTCTTTCTGGTGCTAAGCATAAGTTACCTTTGCGTTTACATCCTCTCCAAAACCTTGTCGTTGCTCAAATGTTCAGCCCAGGGTATCCTCGTTATCTTTCTGTAGAACATCAGCATATTCTAATATGTTGTGAGTATCAGATTCTCCAAGCCCACTGTCCTCATTAAGTGTCCCAGAAACCTCTACTGTCTGTTTCTGATGCTAAGTATAAGTTACCTTTTCGTTTACATCCTCTCCAAAACATTGTCGTTGCTCAAATGTTCAATCCAGGGTATACTAGTCCTCTTTCTGTAGAAAATCAGCATATTCTAATATGTTGTGAGTGTCAGATTCTCCAAGCCCTCTTTCCTCATTACGTGTTCCAAAAACCTCTACTGTCTCTTTTTGATGCTAAGCATAAGTTACCTTTTCGTTTACATCCTTTCCCAAAGCTTGTCGTTGCTTACATGTTCGGTCCAGGGTATCCTCATCACCTTTCTGTAGAACATCAGCATATTCTAATATTTTGTGAGTATCGGATTCTCCAAGCCCTCTTTCCTCATTACGTGTCTACTGTCTTTTTCTGATGCTAAGTATAAGTTACCTTTTCTTTTGCATCCTCTCCATCACCTTGTCGTTGCTGACATGTTTGGTCCAAGTTATTCTCAATGTATTAAGCATCATTATGTAGAACAGTGTGGGGTTTCATACATTGACACCCCCCCCCCACACACACACACACACGCATGGTCACTCGGCGTTCCACGTGATGACTTGTTCCCGCCAAAACGATGCTAATAAAAGCGGAAAACATCACGTGGTAGACCAGTTAGGATTTCGTCCCGGGACAAGAGCAAACATGTCTCCCTAACTCACACAAACACACGCGCACTAATTGCGGGTAGCAATTAGTGGCGCAAATATTTTTTATTTTTCTTATTTTTCTTCTCACCGACATTAACACTATTCACATTAACTTTCCTTCAAACTGGACCTTACATAAAATAACTTTCTACACATAAATTCACATTTTTCCAACCTTCGTCAGTAGAAATCCACAGACTGCCTAAGGCTACTACATTCGCATGTAAGTCTCTCTCTCTCGCTACTCAACGCACACACAGACACAGAACTTTGTCTTCTGTCTGACTGTCTTCATCAAGGATTTGAACTTTGAACTCTTTACGAAAATCTTAACAATTGTTACAAACCTTTCTTTCAGCTAGAAAAAAACTTCATACATCTTATTTTGTTTCTACGAACAGACGAAGTGGAATGACTCTTTCCTTTTCACTTTCTTATGCATGCTCTCTCAACCCCATGTAACCTTTGTCAATATATTGTTTTTCTGGTTACTTTCGCCTTTTTGTTCTTTCTTAAATCCTGCTTTAAGATATGACTAAGGTTGCGTCGAGTCGACTCGTTAAACATAAATTAGTAAGTGGACGCTTCGTCCACTACAACAGTTAGAAAATGAGTGCCTTGAAAAGCATCATTAAGTGTTCTGTGCTTGTATGTTTGTAGTCTATAGAATATCTGAGCCGAAAGGCAGATGCTAATGTTGAGAGAGACTGCTACAAAAGAGATTAAATTATGTGCGTGTGTGACATAATGAATGATGGCTCGATGTCGGAAGATCACGTGAGACGACGGGAATGGGCGAAAGTGAACGAAGATTCCCGATCGAAGACGTCGGCGCCAGCTAGGCGCCCGACCGACAGTTCTAAACAGAAGGTGGAAAACACCGTCAGATGGGAATAGCCTAGGTTGATATTAAAGGGGTATCGCACTGTGAAGCAACATCTGGACGTGAGAAAAAAAGCAACTGGCAGACGGTTATCGCCAGTCCAGCTGCTACTACTGCTACTATCAATTAGATCTCTTTGTATAGCAAATGGACGCAAAGGTTTCGGGGCCAGGGGGCTAACAGTGGCAGGCAAGCTGCAGGAAGAAACGAAGCAACAAGCATACAAATGATCATGCCATGTTCTATGGAGCAGTTTTATCGGCGCATGCCATGTTAAGGCTTTACAGTGGCTTTATTTGTTTCTTCCTGGTAAATATTTCAGGGTTTACGATTTTGCTTTTTATGACGTACATGTGTATCTATACGTCATTGTTATTTACTGACACTGGACACAAAGAAAATGAACGAGTATTTTTTTACAGGCATTGGCCACAATTGAAAGAAAGAGAGAAATACAGAAAGACAGACAAAAAGAAAGAAAGAATGAATGAATAAATATATTTTTTACATACACTGACCACAATTGAATGAAAGAATGGATGAATTAATAAATATTTCGTATTTACTGACTTTGGCCACACTTGAAAAAAAGAAAAGTTAGAGAAATACAAAATGGAAGACAGAAAGAAAAAAGTAAGAATGAATAAATATTTCTTATTTACTGAAAGTGAATAAAACTGAAAAAAGAAAGAAAGAAAGAATAAATGAATGAATGAGTATTTTTTATTTACTAAAAATTTACAAAAATTAAAAAAGAAAGAGAGACAGAAAGAATGATTGAATGAAAAAAATGAATAAATCTGTCTTATTTACTGAAAACAAACACAACTGAAACAAAAAGAAAAAAGAAAAAAAGAAAGAAACAAACAAACAAACAAACAAACAAAGAAAAACAGAAAAAATGAATGAATAACTTTATTTTATTTATAAAAATTGACCACAATTAAAAAAGAAAGAAAGACAGAATGAATGAATGAATGAATGAATGAATGAATATTTCTTATTTACTGATATTGACCACAAAAAAGAAAAAGAAATACGGAAAGAAAGAAAGAAAGAAGGAAGGAAGAAAAGAAAAACAGAAAAAATGAATGAATGAATCAGTATATTTTATTTACTGACATTTAAAAAGAAAGAAAAGAAACATATATAAATAATGAAATAAAAAAAGAAAGAATAAATATTTCTTATTTACTGGTATTGACTACAAATGAAAAAAAGAAATATAAAGAAAGAAATACAGAGAGAAAAAAGAAAGACAGAGAAAAGGAAAAATGAATTGATGAATGAATAAATATTTACTGACATTGACCACAAACGAAAGAAACAAAATAGAGATAGAAAAAAAGAAAGAGAAAATGGATTAATAAATATTTATTTAATGACACTGACTAGAAATAAAATACAGAAAGAATAAAAGAAAGGCAGTAAGAAAGAATGAATGAATGAATAAATATTTCCTATTTACTGACATTCACCACAAATGGAAGAAAAAATACAGAATAAAGAAATGAATGAATAATTTTATTATTTGCTGACATTGAACACAATTGGAAAAAAAAGAATTACATAGAGAATGAATGACTAAATGAAGAACATTACTTATTTATTGATATTGAACACAATTGAAACAAAGAAAGAAATATAAAGAAAGAAAGAAAAAAGAAAAAAGAAATACATAGAGAATGAATGACTAAATGAAGAACATTACTTATTTATTGATATTGAACACAATTGAAACAAAGAAAGAAATATAAAAAAGAAAGAAAAAAGAAAAAAGAAATACATAGAGAATGAATGACTAAATGAAGAACATTACTTATTTATTGATATTGAACACAATTGAAACAAAGAAAGAAATATAAAGAAAGAAAGAAAGAAATAAGAAAAAAGAAATAAGAGAGAATGAATGAATAAATGGAGAACATTACTTATTTATTGCTGTTAAACACAATTAAAACAAAGAAAGAAATATAAAATAGAAAGAAAGAAAGAAAGAAGAAAAAGAAAAAAGAAATACATAGAGAATGAATGAATAAATGAAGAACATTACTTATTTATTGATATTGAACACAATTGAAACAAAGAAAGAAATATAAAGAAAGAAAGAAAGAAATAAGAAAAAAGAAATAAGAGAGAATGAATGAATAAATGGAGAACATTACTTATTTATTGCTATTAAACACAATTAAAACAAAGAAAGAAATATAAAAAAGAAAGAAAGAAAGAAAGAAGAAAAAAGAAAAAAGAAATACAGAGACAATGAATGAATAAATGAAGAACATTACTTATTTATTGATATTAAACACAATTGAAACAAAGAAAGAAATATAAAAAAGAAAGAAAGAAGAAAAAAGAAATACAGAGAGAATGAATGAATAAATGAAGAACATTACGTATTTATTGATATTAAACACAATTGAAGCAAAGAAAGAAATATAAAAAAGAAAGAAAGAAGAAAAAAAGAAATACATAAAGAATGAATGAATAAATGAAGAACATTACGTATTTATTGATATTAAACACAATTGAAACAAAGAAAGAAATATAAAAAAGAAAGAAAGAAAGAAATAAGAAAAAAGAAATAAGAGAGAATGAATGAATAAATGGAGAACATTACTTATTTATTGCTATTAAACACAATTAAAACAAAGAAAGAAATATAAAAAAGAAAGAAAGAAGAAAAAAGAAATACAGAGAGAATGAATGAATAAATGAAGAACATTACTTATTTATTGATATTAAACACAATTGAAGCAAAGAAAGAAATATAAAAAAGAAAGAAAGAAAGAAGAAAAAAAGAAATACAGAGAGAATGAATGAATAAATGAAGAACATTACGTATTTATTGATATTAAACACAATTGAAACAAAGAAAGAAACACAAAACCAGAAAGGAAGATATAAGAAAGAAAGTAAAAAATGAATCAATAATATTTTATTTACTGACATTAACCACAAATGAAACAAAGTAATAAAGTGATGCAGACTGAATAACGAGAGACTTAAAGCAACAGAAAAAGGCTTCTAGAAAGAAAAGAATTTTGAACGGTTATATGATAATCATCCTATGAGGTCGTGAATGTTCTTACAGATAAAGGAGAAACTTGGAGCATCTGAAAGGTGGTTCTACAAAGAAAAGAATTCTGAACTTTTATGTAATATCAGTTCTTCTATATGGCCGTGAATGCTGGACAATCTTCTCTCTGATGAAGAAGAGACTTGAAGCAACAGAAATGTGCTTCTACAAAGAAAAGAGTCCTGAAGTGTTATGTAATATCAGTCCTCCTATATGGCAGTGAATACTGAACAATCTCCTCACAGATGAAGAAGAGACTTGAAGCAACAGAAATGTGCTTCTACAAAGAAAAGAGTCCTGAACTGTTATGTAATATCAGTCCTCCTATATGGCAGTGAATGATGGACAACCTCCTCACAGATGAAGAAGAGACTTGAAGCAACAGAAATGTGCTTCTACAAAGAAAAGAGTGCTGAGCTGTTATGTAATATCAGTCCTCCTATATGGCAGTGAATGCTGGACAATCTCCTCACAGATGAAGAAGAGACTTGAAGCAACAGAAATGTGCTTCTACAAAGAAAAGAGTGCTGAGCTGTTATGTAATATCAGTCCTCCTATATGGCAGTGAATGCTGGACAATCTCCTCACAGATGAAGATTAGACCTGGAACGAATCTGCTCGTGTAGAACTTACATCTTCGTTACCATGTTCTTGACATGGTTTGTCGTGAATATGAAGATTAGGTCTGGTGGATCCAAGGAGTGTAGTTCATCTGCACACTCGCCATAGCAATAGTGATGGAGCAGTGAGGGGCTTGCGACCTTTTGTCTGTAAGAAAGTTGTTGTAGAGCGGAAAATAATTTGTCCCCCACAAGAACTCTTTTGGACTCTTTCGAGCCTGGAACGTGAAGGCTGACAGCTTTTGTCCATATATGACAGCAGCATTCATTTTCTTTGCCTGATCTGGATCTTCTATACATGAGGAGTCAGGTATCTACTGGAGCGGTACAGGTAACCGATTATTTTTTCAGCATCGTTAGAAATTGATCATATGTACGAGTTCTAAATCAGATCAGGGTTGAGTTTAAGCCCTGACAGGCGCTAAAGACATGCGGCCTCTATGGACAAACGTCTGTCCAATGCGATCAGTGAATAAATTGAACTTAACATAAAAATGATGCAGTTGAAATTTCTAGGGTATATAATGTGAATGAGTTTGGGTTTTGTTTAACGGCAGATTAACCTCTGTGGGTTATTTAATGCCAGAAATGTGGTATTTTAAGTTATTTTTTAAGTTGATTTGTCAGATTTTGATGATTTTTTTTATTTTAGAAAACTGAAGTTGTCTTCTAGTTTTGTATTAACCCTCTAGGGCCGTTCGTATCATATTTGATACAGTATTTCCCTATCAGGAAACATTTGGTATTTCCCTATAAGGAAACATTTGGTATTGATTGACTGAGCAGTCAGTACTGCTTTCACTTGAAATTTATAAAATATTTCTCTTAAAAAAATTTTCAGGAAAATATTTCTTTCAAGGCTTGTTTTCATACTGTATCAAATATGATACGAATGGCCCTAGAGGGTTAAAATATGTATTGGTGGTAATAATTTTTCCTTCAAAAATGTATATATATATATATATATATATATTTCTATAAAAAAAAACTATTTTTATGTATATATTTCCATAAAAGTCTATTTTTGTAGTTTCCTACGGCATATTGCTTTGAATACACCGGTTCTCGTTCGATCACCGATGTTAAGCAACGTGAGCCTGGTCAGTACCTAGATGGGTGACTGCTTGGGGAAGACCAGGCGCTGTAAGTGTTCAGTGACGGATGTGCGTTGTAGTGCAGTGGATGTCGACTTGAAAAGAGAAATCGGTGAGCCGAGTTCGAATTCCAGTTGAGTACCCTGCATTCACCTAAGCACTGGTACCCTTGGGAAAGGTATTAATCCGTCCCTTCCCTCAGTTATGGGTTAAATAACGGGATAGGGCCTAGAGGCAACCCATCCAATGTTGGTGTCACAATAAAAACATCCTTGGTAGCCCTGGCGAAGCATCAAGTATTTAGCTATTTATGAATTTCGCTATAAACTGCGCCAGGGTTCCAAATGCACAGGGAATACTTTTTTTTTAATCGCATCACCCTGAGCAAGGCGGTAACGCCACTGATGTGCAGGGGGCTACGTAATAGTGAAAATATTTGAAAAGAGAAAGCCGGAAACCACATCCTAAACAGGGAACAAGGGATGAGCCTCTTAATCTGTTCAATAGATGTGGGTGGAGTGTGAACCGGACGATAGATAGATCTATCTACTCCAATTGAAAAAAAAAACAAAGTGAGAAGATTTGAAAAGAGAAAGCCGGAAACCACATCCTAAACAGGGAACAAGGGATGAGCCTCTTAATCTATTTAATAGACATGGGTGGAATGTGAACCGGGCGATAGATAGATCTATCTACTCCAATTGAAAAAAAAATGTGAGAAGATTTGAAAAGAGAAAGCCGGAAACCACATCCTAAACAGGGAACAAGGGATGAGCCTCTTAATCTGTTCAATAGACGTGGGTGGAGTGTGAACCGGACGATAGATAGATCTATCTACTCCAAATACCGGAGGGGTTTAGTGAATTCTATCTCGGCCAAGTCTGCAGGACGATACTTTCATAGTGTTTTGACTCCAGTTCGAGGGTTAACTATTTGCCGATATTCGGACCCTAACACAAGCTACCACTTTGGGTCAGGGTGGACCTGGAAACAACAGCAATTAAGAGGTTGTTTCGTGCTCCTCACAATCTCCCAGTCAGAGGCTTTGCTGCCGGATGCAGTTTGCCGTCATGCCGAGGACCATGTAGATAATGAGAAGACAGACACAAGGTAAACAGAACACAAGAAAACAACGCATAACCTACCTAGTGAGTTTAAGTAAATGGGTGACAGAACATGGTTTACGAGAAAACACACAAGTTAATATTTATTAAGAGCTACAAAGGATTGGAAGTCGTCTAGACCCATCATCGCCAATGTCCTGAAGGGACAGGCATATGAAAGAAGAAGAACATGCACGTGTAAATAGTTCGGAAAATAAACAAAAATCGCAATTATGAGATACAAAGGATGAGAAATTGTAGAGAGCCATGATCACCAACGTCTTGAAGGAACACAACACATAGAAAAAGAAACAGAACGAGCTTATGTAAATGGGTAATAGAAGACGATTTAGGAGAGATAACAAAAAGAAAAAAATGTCCACAGCTGTAAATGTTAGGAAATTGTAAAGAGCCGTGATCACCAACGTTTCGAAGTACAATGGCCCAAAGAAAACGAAAATAAAATTACCTCTAGTAGCTGATAATAATATAGAAACCATTGCGTCTGAGTGAAAATTAGCATTTTGAACCTTTATCTACAGACGTTTCTATATATTTCGAGTTTTTAACATAACGGAATTGTTTTCATTTTCGCTTTGTTACATGAATCCCCGAAAGGGCTGACTATATCCGTGCCAAAATAACATTATTTTTGGAAAATCTATCCACGTGTATCTGCGTGCGCTCGAGAGAATTTCTGAGGGAACTTTTAACGCGTTTGAATGTTGAAGGGCAAATTTGCACCTCCAGTTCAAACATCTGATATTAATAGGAACCCCTTCTTTATTTTATCATACTATTTTTTATACGATCCATTTATATTTCTTGTTCATATTTAAAATTACCAATGTTAAGAAAACGTGACAAAACAAACCAATTGCAAAATTACTTACACATACTGTTTTATTTTTCTGTGCGCATAAACCATTGTGTATAAAAGCATGGGTCACCATTAGAGTAGGTTGATGTTTCACTTTCTTGAGCAAATCAACATTGCACTGCGTTTGAAATCTGGGGTTTGATGAGGTATCTACTTCAATTTTCAGCTTTTAGCAATTTTTGAGTATATGGTGTTCAATATCGTATAAAAATGTACAGACATATTTAATTTTCACCGGTTTTTCCTTTTTATTCCAAACTGAATTTTATAATTTCAAGAATAATTCTAAATAAAATTGAGATCTTTCGTCTTAGATACATTGAATAAGTAATATATTCTTACTAGAATTCTAATTCTAAATTAACATTAAATTAACGCGATTTTTCTTACTAAACCTACTCAATGAATAACATTTGTTAGAGGATTTGTTAGATCAAAATTAATAAAAACGAAAAATAAATAAAAATGTAATCTTAACTTATTTATAAATGGAACTTTCTCTGTGTGTGTGTGTGTGTGTGTGTGTGTGTGTGTGTGTGTGTGTGTGTGTGTGTGTGTCCATTACCTATAGACTCCAAAACTGGTGAACCGATTTTCTTGAAAATTTACACAGTTGTACTATAAGCGTCTGTAAGTGTTCTTAGCTAGGTTTTGTGTCGAGGTACTCCGCCCCGATAAAAATCGAAAATCGATAATCGAAAAAATCGGGTTATAGAAGGAGTGGTTCGATTTTATTCAAATTTGATACACTCATAGACAAAGACATAAGAAACGATATTCAGAAGTTTCAAGGTTTCAGTTCTTACAATAGTGCAGAAAATTTGATATCGATACCAGGAAATCAAAATTTGACTTACATCCATTTATTTTTCTTTCAGTCTACGGTTTCGTTTTAACTGGAAATTGCTTTTTAGTCTTTCGCCCCAACGTCCAAAGAGTCTGAGCTCCAGGACCATGGATTAGTTACACCCGAGCAACGCCGGGCTATACTGCTAGTATGTTATACAGTGAAGTACTTTTAATGCGATTATTAATAAACGATGCAAATTTAAAATATTTTTCCTGTCATGTGTGACCGGCTGTATTATAGTGTTTTATACATTATAAAGCGCGCTTTCGGTTGATCAGAGCCGGGTACTTTTGCTTCAACTTTTCGTAGACCCACTCAAGTTGCTCTCAGTAAAGTTCGGCAATGATGGCACGACCCTTCGGAACCAACTCAAAATGCACGATTCCTTCAAAGTTTCACCAAACGCACAACATGACTTTCTTGCCGAATCGATCTTATTTGGGAACCGACGGTGTCTCTTGCCCTTTCTGAACCCATCGCTTGTCTCGATTGTGCTGGACCAGATAGACCCATTTCGCAAGTGTTTTCTAACTTCTGAGACAACCTAATATGGTATATTAAGAAATATTGTAGTTATAAAAACTAAATAAGTATTGTATGGGTAATTTATTTTCGTAAAATAATTTTTAATGATTAAGTTATACTGGAGTATAAGTTAAAACTGAAACATTGTAATTTATTAAATTTTAGAGAAAAATATTTTCGATGTTTACATAAAAGCCGTCACTTCATCTCTACGATTCAGTTGTACTTAATTTTTAAAGAACTTTAAAATCTGCAGCTCTTTATTCAGGCACAAAGGGCAGATAATCATAGAACGATTTACAGATTCCTGTTTTATTCCGAAATTTTCCATTTTATTTTGGTATCTTTTTAACTTCCAAAAAATTTTGGTATCTTTTTAACTTCCAAAAATACCAATAAAGGGATGTATGGAATGTTATGGCTATTACTGCTGGGTTGGTTCTTTTTGCCTAAACATCCCAAACTTGTTGAATGGCTTTCACCACTGAAATAAATAGGCAAAGAGCAAAGGAAAGACACTAGAGGGACAATTTGGACACTGATCTTATTTTTTTGGTTCCAACGACCTCTTGTTGGGGAAATTTCTTCCCGAAAAGTTTGGCATGTCTTTACCATCCAAAGTCCAACAGAGAAAGAGATCTAGTTTATTTTTGGCACCAGGAGGCCTCTCTTTTTGCGCATGCGTCAATTATCCTTCCTGTCAGAGGACTCCTGGGAAATGTCTATGTTTATTTTATTTCGTACTTACATTTTATTTTGTATTTTTATTTTATTTTGTATTTTTATTTTATTTAGTGTTTTTTATTTTATTTCGTATTTTTATTTTATTTCGTATTTTTATTTTATTTCGTATTTTTATTTTATTTCGTATTTTTATTTTATTTCGTATTTTTATTTCATTTCGTATTTTTATTTTATTTCGTATTTTTATTTTATTTCGTATTTTTATTTTATTTCGTATTTTTATTCAATCCCTACAAATGCTTGGTTTTGGTACGTGTTATTTTTTTAAGGAAGTTAAATGAAAATACCAAAGTGTTCAAAGTGTTCTTAGTAGATCTCATGTAAACTTTTTTAATAGTTGGGTTTTCATTTGACGTTGGTACACAAGAAACTTTGTTCGACACCTATTTTTCAGTAGCAAATTGTTTGTACAACTATAAGAAATATTTGTACTATCACAAATATTACAAAAATAATCTATGATATTGTTGGACAAATAATCTACAACTATAACAAATATTGTTTAAGTAATCTAGAAAGAATTATTCAAAATCATAATAATAAAATCTTAAATCAGCGCGTAAACCAACGTGACAATAATTATCCAAATAATAAAACATTTATTGTTTTAACATTTATTGTTTAAGTAATCTAGAAAGAATTATTCAAAATCATAATAATAAAATCTTAAATCAGCGCGTAAACCAACGTGACAATAATTATCCAAATAATAAAACATTTATTGTTTTAACATTTATTGTTTAAGTAATCTAGAAAGAATTATTCAAAATCATAATAATAAAATCTTAAATCAGCGCGTAAACCAAAGTGACAATAATTATCCAAATAATAAAACATTTATTGTTTTAACATTTATTGTTTAAGTAATCTAGAAAGAATTATTCAAAATCATAATAATAAAATCTTAAATCAGTGCGTAAACCAAAGTGACAATAATTATCCAAATAATAAAACATTTATTGTTTTAACATTTATTGTTTAAGTAATCTAGAAAGAATTATTCAAAATCATAATAATAAAATCTTAAATCAGCACGTAAACCAAAGTGACAATAATTATCCAAATAATAAAACATTTATTGTTTTAACATTTATTGTTTAAGTAATCTAGAAAGAATTATTCAAAATCATAATAATAAAATCTTAAATCAGCGCGTAAACCAAAGTGACAATAATTATCCAAATAATAAAACATTTATTGTTTTAACATTTATTGTTTAAGTAATCTAGAAAGAATTATTCAAAATCATAATAATAAAATCTTAAATCAGCGCGTAAACCAAAGTGACAATAATTATCCAAATAATAAAACATTTATTGTTTTAACATTTATTGTTTAAGTAATCTAGAAAGAATTATTCAAAATCATAATAATAAAATCTTAAATCAGCGCGTAAACCAAAGTGACAATAATTATCCAAATAATAAAACATTTATTGTTTTAACATTTATTGTTTAAGTAATCTAGAAAGAATTATTCAAAATCATAATAATAAAATCTTAAATCAGCGCGTAAACCAAAGTGACAATAATTATCCAAATAATAAAAAATAACAATAATACAAATTTATGTAATTGACGAAATCCTAACGATCGCCCGCTGGAAAATAAGTGTCTAACAAATTCTGTTGTGTACCAAAAAGCTGCAGTTTTAATTGTTAAACAAGCGAACCCTAACAGCGTGAATCAATTGGGCGGCTTCCCTTTGTTTTTCACAGGTCACAGGTTCGAATCCTGTCGAATAACACACATTTCCGTAACAAAATCTTTCGTAACTAATCAGACTGGCAGAAATATATACGTAGATATACTGTTTAATTAAAAACAGAACATCTACTCAGATACGAGTATCGATTAAAAATAATGTTTTAAAAATAAATTAAATATATATATATATATATATATTGATAAATATACATATTATGCTACATCGATAGCACGACTCGGAGTTTTATGCGTTACGCAATCATCAGGTGCATATTACGAATATGTAATATGCACCACTTGATTTCGTAACGAATAAATACTTATATATATATATATATATATATATATATATATATATATACAATAACTCTCTTTATACAACACTGTTTTATTAACACCTGTATAATATTTTCATATATGCGTTTATTCCGGTATGTATATTTAATAATTCACATAATTACACACACACACACACACACACACACATATATATATATATATATATATATATATATATATATATATATATATATATATATATATGAACTTATTTATGAATGGAACTTGCTC
This sequence comes from Ascarosepion bandense, assembly GCA_037127315.1. Lineage (NCBI taxonomy): Eukaryota > Metazoa > Mollusca > Cephalopoda > Sepiida > Sepiidae > Ascarosepion > Ascarosepion bandense. The sequence continues at coordinate 9,129,117 of JBBBDQ010000151.1, forward strand.
TGTGTGTGTATGTGTGAGTGTGTCAGTGTGTGTATGTGTGTCCGTTACCTATAGACTCCGAAACGGCTGAACCAATTTTCTTGAAATTTTACACAGTTGTACTATAAGCGTCTGCGAGTGTTCTTAGCTAGGTTTTGTGTCGTGGTACCCCCGATAAATATCGAAAATCGATAATCTAAACAATCGGGTTGTAGAAGGAGTGGTCTGATTATAATCAAATTTGTTACACTCATAGACAAAGACATAAGAAACGATATTCAGAAGTTTCAAGGTTGCAGTGCTTACAATAGTGCAGAAAATTGAATATATATATATATATATATATATATATATATATATATATATATATATATTTTTAATCATATCACCCCAAGCAAGGCGGTAACGCCACTGATGTGCAGCGGGCTACATAAGAGTGAAAAAATTAGAAAAGAGAAAACCGGAAGCCGCATCCTAAATAGGAAACAAGGGATGAGCCTCTTCACCTGTTCAATAGATGTGGGTGGAGTGTGAACCGGGCGATAGTTTAGTCTATCTACTCCAATTGAAAAAAAAACGAAGTGAGAAGAAGATTAGAAAAGAGAAAACCGGAAACCGCATCCTAAACAGGAAACAAGGGATGAGCCGCTTCACCTGTTCAATAGATGTGGGTGGAGTGTGAACCGGGAAGGCAAGATGTTTGTGTGTATGTCTTTTTATCTGCCTGTATTTTTTCAGCCCTTTTATTTTAGTTTTTGCTTTGGGTTTGGCTCTAAGTAGGTATAATTGTAGTTTTTAGTCTCTGCCATGATGCCGTTTACTCAGAGGACCTATTTAGCCTTCAGAATTCAGTTTACAATGAAAATAATTATTTGATGTCGCTACCAGGAAATGAAAATTTGACTTACTTCCTTTTGTTTTTCTTTCAGTCTACGGTTTCTCTTTAACTGGAAACAACTATTGCTTTTTAGTATTTCGTGCCAACGTCCAAAGAGTCTGAGCTCCAGGATTATGGATTAGTTTTAAAGCTTTCATTACACCCGAGCAACTATACTGCTAGAGTATATATATATATATATATATATATATATATATATATATATATATACTAGCAGTATAGTTGCTCGTATAAGAAGCTTTAAAAGCTAATCCATATATATATATATATATATATATGTGTGTGTGTGTGTGTGTGTGTGTGTGTGTGTGTGTGTGTGTGTGTGTGTTACCTACGTGTTTTGAACATATTTTCATTCGGGCTAATTTTGTTTGTACGTCTACCAATTGGTTAGGGAAATTATTATTGATTAGGGTTTGTTTAATCTTGTATAGATATCTGTCGAATAATATGTCCGAAAAAGAGATTAATTTGGTTAAGGCTTGTTTGATGTCGCTAAGTTCTTTATCGAACAATGCGAATAATGATTTTTTAGTTAAATAAAGGATGTGTTTTTCACCGGATCTACTCAACTTGTGCAGCAAAACTATTCCGAGGACCCTAGATGCTATTCGTCATCGGAGGCCACAATTTGAACAACATAAGGGACGCAGTTGATACAGTCCTGATAGCAGACATGGAAAGGAAATTACAAGACCTACTAGAGAAGGTAGCTAAAGAGAGTGACAAGAAAGGACTACAAATAAACTGCAAGAAAACCGAATGCATGATCATCAGCAAAAAGAGCAGCCTAAAATAGCAAGTACAGGTGATGGATACTAAAATCAAACAAGTACAAAAAATTTAAATACCTGGGAAGTGTTCTAATAGTGGACGGAAAGGCGACACATAGATCCGAAGTCGAATTGACATGGCGAAGGACGCGTTTCAGAAACTGAGTAAAGTACTAACACACAGGAAAAGTAGAATATTAAGAGACAGGAAAATTTCGCTAGAAATAAAGAAGAGAGTACTGGATTACCTATGTGATGTCAGTTTTTCAGTATGCCAATGAATGTTGGACAATATCATCAAAGATGAAGAAAAACCTGAAGCTACAGAAATGTGGTTCTACAGAAGGATGCTGTGGATATCATGGATCTAGCATGTGAGCAATGATGAGGTTTTGGAAAGGATGGAAACGAAAAGGAAACTAATACTGAGCATCAAGAAAAGACAGATAATGTTCCTGGGACATGCAATGAGGAAGAAGAACCTGATACTAACAGGCCAGATAGAGGGGAAAACAAAGAGGGAAAAGCAGCGGATAACATATTTGAATGGCCTGAGCAGATAGATGACAGAACGGGGTTTGCGTGGTGTAACAGGAGAAAGCGTGCTAAGAGCCACCAGGGATAGACGGACGTGGAAAGCCATGATCGCCTTCGTCCCAAAAGGAAAAGGTACAAAGAAGAAGAAGAAGAAACAGAAGTTTCCGTTAGTGTTATTTTGTAAAGAGAGGAATGACGAAAATGTAACTAACAACAGAAAACAAATATTACACCAGCACAAAATTCTTACATTGGGCACATACATACCACATTCTCTCGTGGATTGCTCTGACATCTATCGAAATATCGATCAGTACATCATGAACGACTAATTTACAACTATCAACATAAGAGGAATAACCAAAATACTGTACAGCATCAAATGGAAGGACAGACTCAAAACCCTATTACTATGCAAAATAAACAACCCACATTAAATAAAATATCATTCATCACAGGAAAAGTTATGCTAAAATGCATATAATATAACTAATGTGCGACTTGATTAGCCAGCCAGTCAGTTAAGTGCTATAAGTGATACACGCTTGGGTGATCATGTCTCAAAAGTCTGGGCAGAATATTTTCCTGTTGCCGTTACTTTCTGCAGACTATAGAACCTGATATGTCTTGTTATTTAACCCATATCTGAGAGGAAAGTACGGATTAATACCTTTTTTAAGAATATTTGGGTGTAAGTGAATACAACAAATTCGACTGAGATTCGAACTTTGATCCCCGATTTCTCATTCTGAGCGGTTATCTATTGCACCAAAACGCACATCTAAAAATATTTTTATAATCGTGTCACTTTTTATAAGAAATTAAAAAAAGAATTTTTTTTCTCCAACTTCCGTTCATTTCACACATAACAGATATTCTTTTGACATAATTTTTTCATCACTCGTTTAAAGTTCTGAAGAAAGGAGACGAAACCGGTCGACTTGTGTTTTGAAACTTCTAAAAGTCTTGAAACTTCTAAATATCGTTTCTTATGTCTTTGTCTATGAGTGTATGAAATTTTATGAAAATCGGACCACTCCTTCTATAACCCTATTTTTTCGATTATCGATTTTCGATATTTATCGGGGGTACCTCGACACAAAACCTAGCTAAGAATACTCGCAGACGTTTATAATACAACTGTGTAAATTTTCAAGATAATCGGTTCAGCTGTTTCGGAGTCTATAGGTAACGGACACGCACACATACACACACACATAGACACACACACACAAAGTTCCATTTATAAATAAGTATATATATATATATATATATATATATATATTATAATAATTTTTTTTGTCTTTAATGCATTTAAAATGCATTTAAAATGCTTTAATTCATTTGTCCGCAACGACTCTTCCCCCACCGTTAGTGATTTGCAAAAAACCAATGTAGTATATAAATTCATATGTCCATTTAGAGAATGTATCTCTAACAACCTCAATAATATCTACATCGGCCACACCACAAATTCGCTCTCACGGCGTCTGACGTTGCATTTAAATAAAAATTCAAATATATTCCGTCATTTAGAACAACACGCTTATCAACGCACACTTCTGAGAAAAACGCTTGTTGATAACACGTACATACTCAAACAAGAAAATAATAAGCAGAAACTAAAAATCCTCGAAGCACTCTACATTAAACAATTTAAACCTGGTTTGAATACAATCAATTTCGATATTTCCAATAACGTACTCAAATGTCTGTAATCAGACCAGGGACCACAACACCACTATTTTGTCACTGTCTTCGGCCATCCGCCACGGTAGGGATGGACTTATATTTTCAATTCAATTATCTTTATTGTTAATAGCTTAAATGTTCTATGTTTACTGTGTGTTAATATTTATTCTTTGATAATGGCTTATGTAAGCCGAAGGCTTAGACCCGATAAAAAATTCAACAAATACTGTGATTTTTTGTTGTCTTTCAACGACATCACCATCAAGTATATCAGACGGTATGAACGGATCCTACACAAAATTAATAGACAAAACTTGTCTATATTATTCAATGAAACCTGCATTAATAAAAAAATGCTGCCAAAATACACACAATATATATATATATATATATATATATATATACATGGCATTAAAAACAAAAAAATTATTATAATATATATATGTATATATACACACACACACACACACAAAACGGTCTCTATTATAATAGAGAAAATACGTATTCGGAGAATATACCTTCGTTTGATAGATGCGGGTGACAGACAACCCTGAAGAGAACAAAGCGTGACCTGCCATCCACGACAACTGAGTTACAACTGCGCTACATAAAGTACCACGCACCCTCGTTGCGTTAAGAAAGTAGCGGAAGTGAACGAGTGTAACACGGAATTACAAATACTTGAAAAAAAAATGCGGTAAATTTGGTGTTTTACCCGATGTGACAAACGCAGTGTTAAATACTAGCGCGTGTGCGCTCTCTTGTGTGCGTGCGTTTTATGTTAACTCTTACTTTACAAGGTTTCCTCTCCAGCAACTCATATGTTAAGCCGGCTCATGTGCACCCGATTGTCTATCGATTCTTCTGTATCTCTACCAGGAACAATATGCTCTGTATATGGCCATAGCAAGGTGCGTAATTCCAGACCCCTAATTGAGTTCTTATGCCAATCCAGTTGCTACTGACTTCCTATCGAAGGAGAAGAAATCTATTCAATCCTTTCTCTTGTCTTTCGCTCATAAACACGCGTCAAAACAGAAGGCACAAATCTATTTATCTGCTTCTTCGCGTAAATACAACACCAAAATCCTTAAGCCTCAGGGCAACTTCCTGGACAGTTGCAGTCGAGAAACAACTGCTAGAGAGACTGACAGTTTGTAGGAGTGTATTTTGTTTCAAATGCTTACTTAACCATTTTCTGCTCTATCCTGGCATTGGGACCTAATATATTAAAATAAGACTTAAAACATAAAGATGAAAGGTTATCAGGTATTCGTTAATTAAATAATATATCAGCATATATTGCTTAATAATCTATATCTATAAAAGTGACGAGGGTGGACGTTGTATATGTTTTTGTTTGTTTGATAGATTTGACTCGGAGTCTGCATTTTGCGGTCTAGCTCGACGGGAGTTGGGCTCAGGTGTTGATCAAAATGTTAGAAAGCTAACGACAGCTTGAAATTTTTTAGAAAGCCAAAATTAGGGATATAAAAATATATATTATCACCCCACAAGGTCAGGGATCAATTTATGTATTGATTAAAATATAGAATCTATCATCCCACTTTATATTATTTATATATGTTGTAACTTCCCCTCCCACCTTAATCTAATAGAGACATTCTACATTGTTATCTATATCTATAAAAGTGACGAACGTGGACGTTGTGTAAGTATTTGCTATGTAAATTCATCATATGTTTTTTATTCTTATTATTCCTTGAACAACCCAAGTGAAACCAGGCTAAATTGCTAGTCTATATCTATAAAAGTGACGAACGTGGACGTTGTGTAAGTATTTGCTATGTAAATTCATCATATGTTTTTTATTCTTATTATTCCTTGAACAACCCAAGTGAAACCGGGCTAAATTGCTAGTCTATATCTATAAAAGTGACGAGCGTGGACGTTGTGTAAGTATTTGCTATGTAAATTCATCATATGTTTTTTATTCTTATTATTCCTTAAACAACCCAAGTGAAACCGGGCTAAATTGCTAGTCTATATCTATAAAAGTGACGAACGTGGACGTTGTGTAAGTATTTGCTATGTAAATTCATCATATGTTTTTTATTCTTATTATTCCTTAAACAACCCAAGTGAAACCGGGCTAAATTGCTAGTCTATATCTATAAAAGTGACGAACGTGGACGTTGTGTAAGTATTTGCTATGTAAATTCATCATATGTTTTTTATTCTTATTATTCCTTGAACAACCCAAGTGAAACCGGGCTAAATTGCTAGTCTATATCTATAAAAGTGACGAGCGTGGACGTTGTGTAAGTATTTGCTATGTAAATTCATCATATGTTTTTTATTCTTATTATTCCTTAAACTACCCGAGTGAAACCGGGCTAAATTGTTCGTCTATATCTATAAAAGTGACGAGCGTGGACGTTGTATAAGTATTTGCTATGTAAATTCATCATATGTTTTTTATTCTTATTATTCCTTAAACAACCCAAGTGAAACCGAGCTAAATTGCTAGTCTATATCTATAAAAGTGACGAAGGTGGACGTTGTGTAAGTATTTGCTATGTAAATTCATCATATGTTTTTTATTCTTATTATTCCTTAAACAATCCAAGTGAAACCGGGCTAAATTGCTAGTCTATATCTATAAAAGTGACGAAGGTGGGCGTTGTGTAAGTATTTGCTATGTAAATTCATCATATGTTTTTTATTCTTATTATTCCTTGAACAACCCAAGTGAAACCGGGCTAAATTGCTAGTCTATATCTATAAAAGTGACGAAGGTGGACGTTGTGTAAGTATTTGCTATGTAAATTCATCATATGTTTTTTATTCTTATTATTCCTTGAACAACCCAAGTGAAACCAGGCTAAATTGCTAGTCTATATCTATAAAAGTGACGAGCGTGGACGTTGTGTAAGTATTTGCTATGTAAATTCATCATATGTTTTTTATTCTTATTATTCCTTAAACAACCCAAGTGAAACCGGGCTAAATTGCTAGTCTATATCTATAAAAGTGACGAGCGTGGACGTTGTGTAAGTATTTGCTATGTAAATTCATCATATGTTTTTTATTCTTATTATTCCTTGAACAACCCAAGTGAAACCGGGCTAAATTGCTAGTCTATATCTATAAAAGTGACGAAGGTGGACGTTGTGTAAGTATTTGCTATGTAAATTCATCATATGTTTTTTATTCTTATTATTCCTTGAACAACCCAAGTGAAACCAGGCTAAATTGCTAGTCTATATCTATAAAAGTGACGAGCGTGGACGTTGTGTAAGTATTTGCTATGTACATTCATCATATGTTTTTTATTCTTATTATTCCTTAAACAACCCAAGTGAAACCGGGCTAAACTGCTAGTCTATATCTATAAAAGTGACGAGCGTGGACGTTGTGTAAGTATTTGCTATGTAAATTCATCATATGTTTTTTATTCTTATTATTCCTTGAACAACCCAAGTGAAACCGGGCTAAATTGCTAGTCTATATCTATAAAAGTGACGAACGTGGACGTTGTGTAAGTATTTGCTATGTAAATTCATCATATGTTTTTTATTCTTATTATTCCTTAAACAACCCAAGTGAAACCGGGCTAAATTGCTAGTCTATATCTATAAAAGTGACGAGCGTGGACGTTGTGTAAGTATTTGCTATGTAAATTCATCATATGTTTTTTATTCTTATTATTCCTTAAACTACCCGAGTGAAACCGGGCTAAACTGCTAATAGGGAATATATCGAAGGACGAAAGTTACGAACAATTATTTAAATAGGCAGACAAAAAGGAAAACTTAAGTTTGGTTTGGACTAATGCTATCATGGTAGAAAAAAAGTCCGTTTTTTTTTTAATAAAAAGAAAGTCATATTTGCGTTGAATCAAATAGGTTCGTCATGTGCGTGCAGTAGATATCGGCACGGAACGAGAAATCAGAGAGACGAGTTCAAATTTCATTTAGATTCACATATACGCAAATACCCTTAAGATAGTTATTAATTTTTTCCTTCTCTTTCCAGCTATGGGTTAAATCGGGTTCTGTCGCTTTGATTGGTAACCAGTCTACCGCAAAAAGTAAAGGTAACCTACTAAGGGAAAATATTCTGCCCAGTCAGACTTTTTTTTCTTTTTAGATATGATCGTCCATGCGTGTATCACGTATGGCATTCAACTGACTGACCATAACTCAATTAATTTAAGCGTGCTTTTAGATTGACAACCGGGTTTCATAGTTTTACTGATTAACTAGATAGATGCAAACACCACTTCTACTTTAATAGTTTCTTTTCTCGCACGTCTCACCCTTGGAAATATATTCCCTAATAACAATTTAAACAAATAAAAATAAATGCAACGTTAATAAGAGCACCCTCTGTCCTTCTGAAAAGCTCTTCATCCTTTGTCTTTTCATCAATCCTCCCTATTCACTTTTACTTTTACACTTTTTAACCTCTTGCGTCTTAGGGGCATTATCACCTTGCTTAGACTAAAATTTAAAAAAAAATTGTTGACTTTTTTTCATTTTTTCTTTTGTCTTTTTTGTCATTTTTTTCTTTTGTCTTTTTCATTTTTTCTTCTGTCTTTTTTATCTTTTTGTCTTTTGTTCCACCCTTTTACAGTTTGGAGTAAATAGATCTATCTATCGCCCGGTTCACACTCCACCCATGTCTATTGAACAGGTTAAGAGGCTCATCCCTTGTTTCCTGTTTAAGATGTGGTTTCCGGCTTTCTCTTTTCCAATCTTCTCACTTTGTTTTGTTTTTTTTTTCAATTGGAATAGATAGATCTATCTATCGCCCGGTTCACACTCCACCCACGTCTATTGAGCAGGGTAAGAGGCTCATCCTTTGTTCCCTATTTAGGATGTGGTTTCCGGCTTCCTCTTTTCCAATCTTCTCACTTTGTTTATTTTTTTCAATTGGAGTAGATAGATCTATCTATCGCCCGGTTCACACCCCACCCATGTCTATTGAACAGGTTAAGAGGCTCATCCCTTGTTCCCTGTTTAAGATATGGTTTCCGGCTTTCTCTTTTCCAAAAGTTGAAAGCATGACTATTTCAGACTTCACTATTATTTGACAGAAAAGCGTATGAAAAATTTTAAAGCATTAGACAGAAATAATAGAAGAATGAAGCGAAAATTGTAAATGCATCGTCAATTCCCATCTTCTCTTTTCTTGAAACACGTTCTTTTTTTTCTTTTTTGAAATTCATACATTCATCCATACTAAAGTCATCGCATTCTCTTTCACTACCCGTCACTCATCTGCGTACTAGGGACATTATCGCCTTGCTTGTGGTAAAATGAGTTTAAAAAATACGTTAGGAAGACTTCGGTCAGCACACGTTTTACACCCCTGAAATCAGTCGCCATTATTTCGAGACGATCTGACGAACTGCTGGAATACTGCTGTCATATATGATGCTGTTTATCTCAGGATTCTCGAGAGGCTCCAAAGAATAATCTGTAATGTGATTGGTTCATACCTGGCAGTTCGACCCCAGCCACTTTCTCAGCGGAGGGATGTGGCTTCCCTCTGTCTCTTCTATAAATATCTTTATAGTTTCTGCTCAAACGAACTTGGGTCACTGATGCCTCTTCCACAAGAATTTACTCGTGCAACCATTCTGGCAACAAGGTTCCACCCTTTGACAGTTTGGAGTAGATAGATCTATCTATCGCCCGGTTCACACTCCACCCATGTCTATTGAACATGTTAAGAGGCTCATCCCTTGTTCCCTGTTTAGGATGTGGTTTCCGGCTTTCTCTTTTCAAATCTTCTCACTTTGTTTTGTTTTTGTTTTTCAATTGGAGTAGATAGATCTATCGCCCGGTTCACACTCCACCCATGTCTATTGAACAGGTTAAGAGGCTCATCCCTTGTTCCCTGTTTAGGATATGGTTTCCGGCTTTCTCTTTTCCGATCTTCTCACTATTATGTAGCCCCCTGCATATCAGTGGCGTTACCACCTTGCTCGTGGTGATACGAATAAAAAAAAAATCAACCAAATGCAGGCGTCAATTCTACTTCATTAACTTCTTTTCTCGCACTTCCATCCTGTGGAACTCTCTTCCATATACTTGCTTTCCTGACGGCTACACTCTCCAGGAATTTAAATGCAATGACTATTCCCATCTCTTATCCACTTGACCCAAGTTCTTTCTACATCACCGCGTGTATCTTATTCTTTTCCTTTCTCTCTACTTCGCAACTGTTATTACTCATGTGTTTCCATCTTTCTCCGGCCCTTTTATTTTACACCCCCTGTAACTGGTTCCTCTTTCTCTTCACTCGCCTCCTGTCTAAAACTTCAACTCTCTTATGAAGCCCCCTGCACGCCAGTGGTGGCGCCGTCTTACTTGGGATGAAATGATTGAAAACATCTCGGAAAGATACGATATCCATTACACCACATCGTTTATTGAACCCTGTTGCCATATTTAGTCTAGTGTACCTACTTCGCATCTGGAGATTCTTGACAGAATGAAGAGTCTGCATCCTGCCAAGAATGAATTTCGTTTCCAGTCACTTTCTCACCTATGTGATGTGGCTTCACTCTGTCTTTTCTATAAATATTTCCATGGCAACTACTCAGACAAGCTTTTTTTTTCCTGATTCTCAAACTACATGAATTTAACAGTGCAACCAGGTCTCAGCGTTTTACTCTTGGACTAGCTCCATGCAGTTGCTACTTCTACCCTTAACAGTTTATTTCCTCGCATCTCCTACCTGTGGAACACCCTTTCAGTTTCTTGCTTACTTGATTCCTACAATCTTCAAAAATGTTCGATCCTGTTCCTTTTCAGTTCTTTTCTCATTCATCCCATTAAAGTCATCACATTCTCTTTCAGTCCTTGTAATTACCTGCGTTTTTTTAATCATTTCACCCCAAGCAAGGATGTTTTTACTGCTACTGTTGCACAGGCGGTTACATAGGGATGAGAAAGAGTGACAGGTTATAGGATGTGTCAGGAAGAGGGTAATAGAAGGATGAGAATTGTGGTGTCTGGGGGGTAAGTAAATGGAGAAAAGAGCTAGAGAGAAAAGATGCGAGTTAGTGAGATAGGACATGACTATTGACCTTACATTTAAATTCTTGGAGATTGTAGTTGTCTGGAAATCAAGTATACGGAAGGGAATTCCACACGCGGGAAGTGAGAGAAAGCTGTTAGAGTAGAAATTGTGATTAAATTTTATCAATTTAACTGTAAAAGGGTGAGACTAGCTAGTAGCTCGAGTAAATTCATACATAGGGAGTACCAGTGAGCCAAGTCCATTAAAGCAGAAACCATGAAAGTATTTGTAGAATAGACACAGGGAAAGCACATCACACCAGTGAGAGAGCGACTGCAGCCGAGCTGCCAAGTCGGGATCGATTTCATTACAGATTCTCTGTTGGATTTTGTCAAGAATCCCTAGGTGAATAGCAGGGGCACCAGACCTGATGTGGCAGCAGTATTCAGTACACGACCGGATGGTGAGTTTATATATGTGCAAGATGGGTTCATGGCATGAACTTCGGATGTGCGTTGTCGGCTTGGAGGCGGAAATCGGTGAGCCGAGTTCCAATTTCAGTCGAGCACACTGCACTCACTTGCGCACTAGTACCCTTGGGAAAGGTATTAATCCGTCCGTTCCCTCCAGTTATGGGTTAAATAACGGGGTAGGACTTGGGACCCTGCCCTTAAACAAATCCCAATGAGACTTGCTCCGTCAGGGAGGAAGCCCGCTCAACCCGACTAGGGTGAATGCGGCATACATACATACATACATACATGGCATGAACTTGGGTTGAAACGGTTAAAAAATATATACACGATAGATTTAGTCACGAGTAGTTTTTCGTCCCTGAATTTAAATATTATCTACCTACTGGCAATAACCAGAAATTAATGCCATCTAGATAGGGTCAATGGAATTTGTTACGACAAAATGAAAAATGAAAAACGCTTGTGCAATAATTAGAGTACTTTCTCGTGAATGAGTTCGAATAATATTGCTTTTTTTTATTTATCTCATAAACAACACCACCCTCCCACGCATTTATTGCTCGTGTATGAATACATAGTCGCTTTTAGGGACGGAGTCCCTAAAAAAAAGTGACACTAAATTCTAAAAGCATCCAGCTATATCCCTTAGGCTCCGGCACTGACTCAGACTCACTCTGATAGACGAAGAAACCCTTTTTTTCTTCACAATGAAAGCCATGCTGATCCATAATACCATCCTTTTAGCAACGACTTGTGGAAAATTTATTAGTCACACGCAGTCGTACGAATTTATTCAGACCACTGAAAGAGCTTGATTGTAGAAAGAGCAACCTTTTTAGATTTTTTTGTTTTTGTTTGTTTGTTTCTGCTTTATTTTTTACGTCTCGACAAAAGAAGGTTAGACATGGTCAGGTCAAAGAATTCTGATCCGATACGCACGACAGTGTTTATTAGAAGTGATATGGCCCAAATCAAATTTCTGAAAGACATTATTATTTTGGAGGGGTTCTTCGATCTAATAAGGACCAAAATTCGATATGATAGTCATGCAAAGATTTGATCGTGTCTCCGCATACAAGCACTTACTTTTGAAATAATACTTTTGTAAAGCAGAAATCGAATAAGCGCCTCTGGCTTGTTTTTATATGACTGTAAAATAATAAAGAACTGTACAAATATTAATATTCAGGGTTGCCAATTGAACTGCATACATTGCCTTTAAGAGGCTATTGTTTGGAGAAAGGCTTCAATACTCTAGCACCCGTGGTTCTGGGCATGACGGTAAATTGCATCCAGAAGCAAGGCCTCTCATTGGGAGGTTGTGAGGAGCATGGAACCACATCTTATTTTCTGTTGGTCTTAGGTTCATCATGACCCGAAGTGGTAGCACCTGTTAGGGTCCCAGCTATGGACAAATAGTTAACCCTCAAACTGGGGTCAAAACACTGTGAAAGTATAAACATAGATTTTTATAGAAATATGCTCATAAAAATAGACTTTTATAGAAATATATATATTTTGTCGTGCACCCGGTTAAGAGTCCAGAAAGAAAATAATATAACAACAACGAAATAATGAATATATATTTACACAGCAAAATACAATACGTGGAAAAAAATACTGGTTAGGAATTAATACCATAACTGGGACTCGCAATAGTTGTACGGTAGCAGTCTTGGCTATCTCTGCCTATCGCTCTCCGCTGATCTACTTATGCTGATCTCCTGCGTATCTCTCACTCTCTGAGCTTTCTCTGCTCTCTCTCCTCTTGTGAGGGGAAGTATATGTAGTTGTAGGAAGAGTTCAATCCGTTGTAATGGGTGATGCCACCATGACAATTTATGAAGGAAAAATATTACCAACAATACATTTTTGAAGAAAAATTATTGCCATGACACATTTTTAAGAAAAAATTATTCTCAGCAAAACATTTTTGAATACAAAACTAGAAGGCATTTTCAGTTTTCTAAAATAAAAAAATAAAAACAAAAAAATTTCATTAAAATCTGAAAATCAACCTTCTCACTATGACTGAACATTAAGAAAAATAACCCCCTACCTTTTTGGTATTAAATAACCCACGGCGGTAAAACAGAACTCAGACTCAAAACTCAAAATCTAGCACCCAATAATATCAATCTTAATTTTATGACGCAAGGCTACAATACTAAAAACTTAGTAAGCTTATTTACAAATTTAACAATAGTCTGATATGAGGCTATATTTTTAAGACATCTTTTTGTGTACTTATTTTAGATGACCACATGGTCATCATATTCTAACAATAAAAACAATACTATAAAACTCAAAAATAAAACGAGTCTTAATTGCACACAAGGCTATGATATCATAAATGTTTTACGACATATCAACATATTTCATTTTAATGCCAAATTCGATTCTCCAGTAAATAAATGGCACAAATGTCTTGTTGGCACGAAAGTCAAAAAGTTAGAAACAGAACTGAGATTTACGCTACTCCTTCAGTGGAGCGAGTTGTGATACAAGGTCGATTTTTAACGTGAGTACCCTGAGCGCTGCTAGCATATGTGCGTTAAGGTGCAGTAGATATCAGCTTGGAACGAGAAATTGAGAAGCCAAGTTCGAATTCCAGTTGGATTCCTTGCATTCACCTACGCTCAAATACCCTTGGGAAAGGTATTAATGTCTCTTCCCTCCAGTTATGGGTTAAATAACACGATATATTGCGTTCTATAGCCTTGGCTGGCCGCAGAAAGTAATGTCAACCTACTGCGGGATAATCTTCTGCTCAGTCAATCATGCCACGAAAGAGACATGATCGCCCAAGCATGTATCACAAATGTTACTTAACTGACTGTTAACTAACCTGAGCGAGGGTGCTCAGGCCACTGGTTAAAGATTATTCAGTCTTCGCATACGTGATACGGGTGAAAAGCTTATCAACACTTGTCACATGTCTAAGCTTGCCTTAATAGGTGTCATACACCCAACACAAAAATGTGTAAGGTAAGTATATATACTCTACTCCCGCACTAGACAGAGATGTGACACCAGGTCTTTTATAACGTGGGAAGCTCGAATGCGTACGACCGAGCGAAGGAACAAAGATTCCCCAGTACCCGCAACCGTCGGTTGCGCTGGCCCCGGTGATGAGTAACTTGGTCCACCCCTCTCATTCAGAAAAAGTTTATAGATATTTTTTAGTTATTGTTGTATGCTGATGCTGTATCCAATATTTTCAACGATACTTTTTGCGTAATTTTGTTTTTCGTTTTCAATTTCTCATATATATATATATATTAGCAAAGCATTTATAAAGGATCTTCGTAATTACTGCTTTCCAGGGTTTATCAGTTACTCCGATATATAGATTCATCTCAGTCATCTCATTTTAACAGATATACAGGTTGCGATGGATCAACTGTCGTCTAAATGAGACTAAAATGAAAATAACACTGACATCTAATTTTAATAGATATACAGGGTGCGATGAATGAATTGTCATCTAAATGAGGCTATAAAATGAAAAAAACACTGAAACCTGTTGATAGGCTGCTCGGTAGAATAATGCGCTAAATATTAAAAATACTTCTGTTCTGCTATACAGATCAAATTTCGTTTGGGATATACTCTTCTGTTCAGAAAATAGCTTATGCGATAAGGGGTCCATTACTGGAGAGATAAGGAAAGAGGTGTGCATTGGCTTATACTATGATAAGGGTAGTGATAATATAGTTAAGTAAAGAACACAAAAGGAAAACTATATTTTACTCGCCTAGACGTTTCGTCCTGTGATGGACTCTATCAAGGCAACAAGAAATGAATTTATATTTTAAATAACGTATCTTTGAACAAAAACATTGTTAGTAACTGGAAAAATCTTCACAAATTATTCATAAAATTAACAAAGATTTTTAAGTTTTTAAAAACGTCATAAATTGTAATTGAAGAAAATTCTTTCATATGCAGCGCAATGTCATAAGATGTTAAAATGATGGGAATTTTACGTTTTTTTTTTTCATTTTTATTGTGGATGTTGGTCTAATAGATTATTGTTTCTATAAGAAAAGGTGAGATTGGGAAAAACCGGGGCGTAAATTGATGTTTTAGTAGTATCGGATGGCGGCGCTCTCGAAAATAAATTGTTTTTGTTTTTATTAATGTGGCATTTTTTAGTCGAATTTATTTCTGTAAATCACTATTGCATTAAACTCTGATTATAACTGAGTATACTTATAATACTTATATATATATATATATATATATATATATATATATATATTATTACTTTTTCTTATCCCATATCTCCTTGAACACAATATTTTAATAACAACCAATGTAACATATCGCTAAATCCAAATCTCCGTGTGGGCACTCATCACCTGACCCCAGACGGAAGCAAAGAGAAGGTATTTCTATAAGAAGCAGTAAACCAGAAAATCCCTTCCTTCCTTCCTTCCTTCCTTCCTTCCTTCCTTCCTTCCTTCCTTCCTTCCTTCTGCCAATCGAAACAAGTGGCGTCCCTGGCGTGATACAGGAATTACAAAAAACAAAATGCAGCAAATACGATTCACTACTTCATGTTACACAGTGAAATCCAAATACGAACCCAGTAATTTACACGCCTGCAAATATATCTTTGTACGTAACGTTGCAAAAAAACAAAACAAAAAAAACACTTACATCTAAATATAAAGGACCATTTAAATTCATACAATGTACAAGCAAATATTGTACTATTCAGAAAGCAAATGATCAAGACATTAATAATTATGACAGAGTTAAACCAGTCTCTGTAGCAAAATGCCACACTTTTCAACTGCTTTAATATATATAAAATCATTATTCAATTGATTTGGTTTAACCTTACTCATTTTCTAGGGGAAAAATTATAACTAAAATAAAAATAAAAGTATCAAATAATAATAATAATAATAATAATAATAATAATAAGAAGAAGAAGAAGAAGAATAAAAACAACATATGATTATAAAAAATAAAAATAATACTATTATATGAAAACTATAAATAAAATTAATAATAATAATAATAATAATAATAATAATAATAATAATAATAATAATAATAAAAAAATTTTGAAATTTTTTTAAACGTAAACATTAATTTTTAATTTCACTATTTTAAACATAAACATTAATTTTTTCTTCGTATATAATTCAAATTGTATGTTTCTTCTGTTAATGATCCTTAAATAGATTTATTAACTAGTTTTCTAAAGCAAGACAACGAAAAGAATAAGAAAAAAAATACGACGAAAAACACTAAAAAAAAGTACGATCTACGATATTCTTTCTTAGAAAGAATATGTAATAATTTATTATATTTGTTCGTTCATTTTATATATTTATTTATTTTTCGATAATTTTATTCTCGTTGGATTTAATGAAAGAATAACACAGAATGCATTGGGCGAACAAATTATTATTTTTAAATGTTACGGTAGTAAACTCAAAGGTATGTCCATTTTTTACTTCCTATTAAAAAAAAATTTTGAATTTTTTTTTTTTTGCAAGGACAAAGGTTAATAGTAGCAACAATTGTTTTTTTAATTTAACAATACTCTCTAAGTGCAGTGATGTTTTTTTTTCCGTTGAACGGCCGTTACGTCCAAGTTTGTTTGTTTTTTCAACCAGCGTCTCTCTCTTTGAATTTTTCTTTTTCTCAATATGAAATTCTGTTTTAATATAAACAGGATTTTTTTTTCTTTAGATATTATCGAAATTTTTTTTTTTAACTATTATAATTTTCTTAAAAACAAAACAAAACAAGAAAATAAATTAAATCCGATGAAAAACAATTTATATGGTATTATTTTATAGAAGGTCTACGTATTTATTGATATATTTATTTTTATTTATCTATTGATTTAATTTACTTATTTAATTTATCTTATTCTGATAACCCTATTTTTGACCAGCGACTTTATTGAAAAAATAAATGATAGAGTGGACGAACAAATTATTACATTTTTTTTTCCGTTGATCGACCGTTACGCCCAAGTATGTTTGTTTTTTTTTTGTTTTTTTTTCAACCAGCGTCTCTCTATTTGAATTTTTCTTTTTCTCAATATGAAATTCTGTTTTAATATAAACAGGATTTTTTTTTTATGAAATTTATCTATTTGCTCTTTAAATGAACCTAAATAAAATCATCCGTATTATATTTCCTTTAGCTGTCGATATTTCATAATTTTTTTTTTTTTTTAACAAAAGACTCAAGTATTGATGTGTTGTTTCGTTGAGCCGTTGCTAGGCCAAAGTTTTTTTTTTTTTTTTTAACCAGCGTCTTTCTCCTTGAATTCCAATCGCGTATATGTCAGATGTTGCTTGGCAGCCCATTTAGGAGAAGGAAAACTCCGAACAACAACCCGCAACTCAAGGTGTTAATCGTGCCGAGGAGTGAATGGCTACTGCGTTATGAGGTCACAAACGATCCCCTACAGGCTTCGGGACCCTGTTTGTAAAAGACCGTTACCCAACGTGCCGGGCAACTTTGGGTGGACTTTTGGACCCGTGCGTCACTCGTGGGAAAAACATGAAAAATACAAATAGAAATAAAAAGTCCAGTATGGCTCTTCCAGTGGATAAACAGGGAGCCCGTCCTTCAGGAGGGAACCTACCTGAGGTCGAAAAATCTGCCATAGGAACAAACTCCTACACAAAGAATGAATCTTCAGGTCCCCACAACCAGGATAATCCTAACGTTGGTCCTGAAAATTCACCAGCTAGATCTACAACCGTATATTTAAAGAAAGAAAAAATAAAATGGTCTCGTGAGGAGTACAAAGTCGTTATGACTGCATTTCATGAAGCGTTACTCAAACCTCAAAAAAACGTGACTCGCCAAACATATGACATTTGGCGTGAAAAAGTTGGTCAAGCAAATAGAAAGTATATTGACGAAAATAAATTAGCCAATGTACGTAGGTACATTATTCGTAATAACCGACTGACAGAGGCTGAAATCAATGAAATTAAAAGAATTGTAACAAGAAGAGACGAATCAACAAATTATGAAAAGAAACCGGAATCAGAAATAAAAAGTAATAACATCAAACAAGCCACAGGTCATAATGTAGAAACCGTGAAACACGCAAATCACTGCGAAGATAATGCTGTGAATTTAAAAGTGCTGGAAAGGTGTGATCTGAGTCAGTTAAAAGACAAAAATAAAACGAGTTCAGAACACATCGAAGATAATTATTTGACGGAAAATAAGAACAATATACAGGAAGCCAAGATAGAAATAAAAAACCATCTAAGTCAAATACAAAATATTACAATAGAGGAACGTGAACAGCTCCCAAAATTACTACCAAGAAAACATAACCTCCGTACTATTAAACTCTACATTGCAGCACTGAAATCAATACTGGATGAAGACCCTCATACAAATCTTAACGAAATAATATATGCATCAGCAACAGCAGCAACAAAAAAATTAAATATCAAAATAAAAACAAGGCAGTCTCGTAGACGTGAAGTTCCACCTTGGAAAAGAAAAATAGAAAAAGAAATAGAACAACTTAGAAGTGAATTATCAATATTGGATGAACTGAGTAGAGGAATAAATGTAAGAACTAGGAAAAGCAGAAGAGCCGTAAAAAAATATAACATCAAGAATGAAAATGACGTCTTATCAAATAAAGAAAAAATAAAGCAAAAAATCCAACTGAAGGCTCAAAGAATAAGACGCTATGAAAAAAGAGCAAGATTTTACAGAGAAAACAAGATTTTTCAGACTGATACAAAGAGATTTTACAGGGAAATAGGTAAAAAAAGAATTGAAGTGACAGTACCCCCCAGAATGGAAGAAGTCACACAGTTCTGGGAAAAGATATGGGCTTGCCCTAAAGAACTTAGCAAGGAAGTACATTGGATTACGCAAGAGATAGAACGAATGAAAAATAAACCCGAACAGACATGGTCTGGAATTACAGAAGATGATGTTAAATATGCACTAAAAAACACACACAATTGGAAATTCCCAGGCATAGATAAAATTCCTAACTTTTGGCTATATTATTTAAATGCAGCACATAAAAAACTAGCCAAAGAACTTCAAGAAATGGTTGACGATCCCACTAAAATTCCTGCATGGATGACCAAAGGAATTACATTTCTTCTACCCAAGAATGGTGACACAAAAAACCCGAAAAACTACAGACCAATTACATGTCTTCCGACAACATATAAACTATTAACATCTATTTTAACAAAACAAACATATTTATTCTTAGAAAGAAATGACATGATACCGCTTGAACGAAAAGGGTGCAAACGTGGCTGTTATGGTTGTAAAGACCAATTGCTGATTAACAAAATGATCCTGGAAAACTGCTACAGTACAAAGAAAAATCTTCGTACAGCCTGGATAGACTATCGAAAGGCATTCGATAGTGTGCCACATGACTGGATTTTAAAGACTTTAAATATATACAAGATATCGCCCGTCATCATCAATTTCATCAAACAGTGCATGTCTATATGGAAAACAACCCTTTACCTCAATCATATAAATGGAACCTATAAGTCTGATGAAATAAACATCAAAAGAGGTATATTTCAAGGTGATTCTTTATCTCTCTTACTATTCTGCATATCATTAATAGCACTAACCAGTCAACTTAATAAGACAGAATGTGGTTATAAAATAGGCCAAAAGAAAATAAGCCATCTATTTTACATGGATGACTTAAAGTTATATGCTAAGAATGATAATGAACTGGAAGGTCTTCTGCAAACTGTAAAATGCTTCAGCGAAGACATTGGAATGAAATTTAATTTGAATAAATGTGCTAAAGCTACAGTTTTACGTGGATCAATACAAGAAACATCCTCAATTAGCCTAGACCCTGCTGTAACAATAAAAGAATTGAAACCAGAAGAAGCTTATAAATACCTAGGTGTAAATGAGAGCGAAAACATTCACCATAAAAAAATGAAAGAAATAGTGCGTAAAGAGTACTATAGAAGGCTACGAATGATATTAAAAACTGAATTAAATTCACAGAACAGAGTTATTGCCATTAATAGCCTTTCAATCCCAGTTGTCCAATATAGCTTTAACATCTTAAACTGGACTCTAAACGACATCAGGCGAATGGATGCTAAAACAAGAAAGCTTCTTTCTAAGCATAAGATGCATCATCCAAAGGCTGATGTAGACCGTCTATACATACCCCGTAAAGAAGGTGGAAGAGGTCTTATTCAGCTGGAATTGTCATACAAGACAACAACTATTGGCTTACTAACATACATAGAAACAACAAAGGATTGGATGATACAATTAGTAAGGCAACATGAAGAAAGAAAGAAAAAATATTCAATAATAAAAGAAGGCAGTAAATTCAAACAAGATTTACAGTTAGTAGATTCTGTAGAAAAGCAGAACGGAAGCCAAGAGCCGACTATTGCGGCAAAGAATATGAAAATGAAAGCCAAAGATAAAGCTCTTGAACAGATGAAACAGCGCTGGCAAGACAAACCTCTGCATGGCCAATATCCAGTACGTGCCAATAAATCCAATGTTGACAAAGTTAATACTCATCGATGGTTACGTATATCTGGATTAAAGTCCGAAACTGAAGGCTTTATTCTTGCAGCACAAGACCAAAGTCTTTTCACTAGAAACTTTCAGGCAAATATTATGCATAATAATATGGATCCAAAATGCAGGTTTTGTGATAAACACCAAGAAACAATAGACCACCTAATCTCAGGCTGTTCTGTGCTTGCCCCAAATGAATATAAAAATCGCCACGATAGAGTTGGGCAATATTTACATTGGGCAATATGCAAACATTATGGAAAAGCTGTAGGCAAACACTGGTATGAACATCACCCAGCACCGGTTACAGAAATAGAAGATGTAACCATTCTATGGGATTACACCATCTACACAGACAGAAAAATTGAAGCAAACAGGCCAGACATTATTGTTAAAAACCAGAAGGAGAAAACTTGTCTATTAATTGATATGGCTTGTCCAGCGGATTGTAACATAGCAATCAAGGAATTTGAAAAACTGTCAAAATAAAAAGACCTGGAAATTGAAATAGAAAAAATGTGGAAACTGAAAACAAGAGTTGTGCCAGTGATAGTAGGTGCACTTGGAATGATAAAAAATGAAACAAAACAACACATTGAAAGAATCCCTGGGAACCCCAGCTTAAGAGACATACAAAAAATTGTCTTAATAAGTACAGCCCACACACTAAGGAAAACTTTATCTATGTAATGCTGGAGATGATAGGGAAGATAGAAAAACATGAAATGGAGCCATAACAACACGCCACTACCTGCCTTAGGTCTCCCCGCAGACTTGGTTGGTAGTGAGACCAAAGCAGAAATCGAAATATGATGAAAAATGACATAATAATAATAATAAAATAAGCTGGAATTGTCATACAAGACAACAACTATTGGGTTAGTAACATACATAAAAACAACAAAGGATTGGATGTTACAATTAGTAAGGCAACATGAAGAAAGAAAGAAAAAGAATTCAATAATAAAAGAAGGCAGTAAATACAAACAAGATTTACAGTTAGTAGATTCTGTAGAAAAGCAAAACAGAAGCCAAGAACCAACTATTGCGGCAAAAAATATGAAAATGAAAGCCAAAGCTAAAGCTCTTGAACAGATGAAACAGCGCTGGCAAGACAAACCTCTGCATGGCCAATATCCAGAACGTGCCAATAAATCCAATGTTGACAAAGTTAATACTCATCGATGGTTACGTGCATCTGGATTAAAGTCTGAAACTGAAGGCTTTATTGTTGCAGCACAAGACCAAAGTCTTTTCACTAGAAACTTTCAGGCAAATATTATGCATAATATGGATCCAAAATGCAGGTTTTGTGATAAACACCAAGAAACAATAGACCACCTAATATCTGTGCTTGCCCCAAATGAATATAAAAATCGCCACGATAGAGTTGGGCAATATTTACATTGGGCAATGTGCAAACATTATGGAAAAGCTGTAAACAAACAATGGTATGAACATCACCCAGCACCGGTTACAGAAATAGAAGATGTAACCATTCTATAGGATTACACCATCTACACAGACAGAAAAATTGAAGCAAACAGGCCAGACATTATTGTTAAAAATCAGAAGGAGAAAACTTGTCTATTAATTGATATGGCTTGTCCAGCGGATTGTAACATAGCAATCAAGGAATTTGAAAAACTGTCAAAATAAAAAGACCTGAAAATTGAAATAGAAAGAAATGTGGAAATTGAAAACAAGAGTTGTGCCAGTCAAAGTAGGTGCACTTTGAATGATAAAAAATGGAACAAAACAACACATTGAAAGAATCCCAGGAAACCCCAGATTAAGAGATATACAAAAAATTGTCTCATTAAGTACAGCCCACACACTAAGGAAAACTTTATCTATGTAATGCTGGGGATGATAGGGAAGATAGAAAAACATGAAATGGAGTCATAACAACACGCCACGACCTGCCTTAGGTCTCCCCACAGACTTGGTTGGTAGTGAGACCAAAGCAGAAATCGAAATATGATGAAAAAATGACATAATAATAATAATTTTTTTAGGTGAATTTTTTCGCTCTCCTTTAATACCTAGATGGAAATGAGAGTGAAAAAAATTTACCATAAAAAATGAAAGAAATAGTGCGTAAAGAGTAGTATAGAAGGCCACGACTGATATTAAAAACTAAATTAAATTCTCAGAACAGAGTTATGGCCATTAATAGCCTTGCAATCCCAGTTGTCGAATATAGTTTCAACATTTTGAATTGAATTCTAAACGACATCAGGCGAATGGATTCTAAAACAAGAAAGCTTCTTTCTAAGCATAAGATGCATCATCCAAAGGCTGATGTATACCGTCTATACATACGCCGTAAAGAATGTGGAAGAGGTCTTATTCAGCTATTATTGTCATAAAAGACCACAACTAACATACATAGAAACAACAAAGGACTGGATGATACAATTAGTCAAGCAACATGAAGAAAGAAAGAAAAAATATTCAATAATAAAAGATGGCAGTAAATACAAACAAGATTTAAATTTCGTAGATTCTGTAGAAAAGCAAAACAGAAACCAAGAACCAACTACTGCGGCAAAAATATGAAAATGAAAGCCAAAGATAAAGCTTTTGAACAGATGAAACAACGCGGGCAAGACAAACCTCTGAATGGCCAATATCCAGAACGTGCCAATAAATCCAATGTTGATTATCGGTGGTTACGTGCATGTAGATCAAAGTCTGAGACTGAAGGCTTTATTCTTGCAGCGCAAAACCAAAGTCTTTTCACTAGGAACTTTCAGGCAAATATTATACATAATAATGTGGATCCAAAATGCAGGTTTTGTGATAAACACCAAGAAACAATAGACCATCTAATCTCAGGATGTTATGTACTTGCGCCAAATGAATATAAAAATCGTCACGATAGAATGGGGCAATATTTACATTGGACAATGTGCAAAACTATGAAAAATCTGTAATCAAACACTGGTATGAACATCACCCAGCACCGGTTACAGAAATAGAAGATGTCACCATTCTATAGGATTACACCATCTACACAGACAGAAAAATTGAAGCAAATAGGCCGGACATTATTGTGAAAAACCAGAAAGAAAAACTTGCCTATTAATTGATATGGCTTGTCCAGTGGATCGTAACATAGCAACCAAAGAAATTGAAAAACTGTCAAAATATAAAGACCTGAAAATTGAAATAGAAAAATGTGGAAATTGAAGACAATAATCGTGCCAGTGGTAGTAGGTGCACTTGGAATGATAAAAAAAGGAAAAAAACAACACATTGAAAGAATCCTTGGAAACCCCGGCTTATGAGATATACAAAAAATTGTCTTGTTAAGTACGCCCCACACACTAAGGAGAACTTTGTCTATGTAACGCTAGGGATGATAGGGGAGATAGAAAAAAACATGAAATGGAGCCATAACGACACACCACGACCTGCCCTAGGGCTTACCGCAGACTTGGTAGGTAGTGCGACCATAGCAGAAATAATGCAGTTTTTTTTTATGTTAATGGTTTTCTTTAGCATTTTTGATGTTAAGGGTTCGGCTCGTTAATTCGTAGCACCTGAAGAAGTCCGGAACATACAACGGCAGAAACGTCGTACAAATGGCAACAAAGATGAGGACAATCGTCCGAATAATGTAAATACTGTAAGTACTACCTCATCTCTAAAATATAGACAATTTTTTTTTTTTCAGTTTTACCTCAAGAAGAAATCATAACGACTTAATATATATTTTTTTTCATTTTTCGCTGGTACATTTTTGAACAATGTTTTCAAACTTTCGTTTTAGTCTGGTTGGCTTAGCCGTGTCTTGAAGGTGGCAAACTAGACATTCACGTCGCATGCAACAAATTGAGTAAATTTCATCGGTTTATTGAATTTAAGTTCTTCCTGCAGACCGTTCTTAAGTTCTTCCTGCAGACAGTTGGCAAATTCGAAAATAAACATGGAAAACTGTGTAAAACAACTAAAAGATTGACACTTCTAAAAACAAAAGGTTGGATGCATTATCTTCGTCGTCACGTGTTTCTGTGTGACTAGCTGTTGAAACGTGTTTTAACTAACATATTTGAAAACACACACACACACACACACACACACACACACACACACACACACACACACACACACACGCATACACACACACACACACATATATATATATATATATATGTATTGTAAGAAAGTTATAGAACACATAGGTTTTAAACCCACTGTTTATGCATTTATTTAAAGAGTGCTCGATACAACGTAGAGCTTTATATTGTAATGGTTGTTACAATGGTTTATAAAAGCACAGTATCACTACACAAAAATATATATGTATTCATTTGGAAAAGAGTTTGGGACTCTAATTGCTTTCATGCTTACTCGCTATATATAATAGTACAAATTATTTCATTGGATAACACATATCAATGAATTTTATATAAAATATTTGACAATACGTCTTTATTCAACATTGGGATTATTTTTTATTTTGTTGGTTCTAAACTTTCGGCGCACATGTGCCATCTTCAGAGATGTTGCAAGGACGTTAATATAAATGCATCTACAATCAAAGATGATTTTATCTTGTGTTGACATAAAACTTTGCTAAGCAACGATAACAGTCACTGAATAGCAGACGCAGTTCGTAAATTTGTAATGCGGTTCTACGACGTCACACCGCGTGAGAGACCGAAATGTTAACAGAACCATATGTCTAAATGCATTGTAATGGGATTTTATTCAACAGGATTTTATTAAGTGTGGGTTGTTTCAATTTAATGTAGATGGCCTCCAATACCTACAGGTTTTTTTACTGTGTATGAGTGAGTATTATTGTGTTATTGACTAAAATCTGTCTAATATTACTTACATGGCTATGTTTTTCTAAGAAATATTGTTTAATTGAACTCTGATCAGAAAGGTTACAGGTAAGTCTACGGGAGAGCGTGGTTGTAGAAAAACCAATATATGTAGTCAGTTTATTATTAGTAGTAGAGATACAATTTCTGAACGGGCATATAAATTGATACACTAAATTGGTTTTCTGTATAGGATTTAGTTGTGTGGTTGTAGGGTTATTAGAGACTATGAGGTCAATTGTTTTAATTTTTTATAATATATGATGAGTTTAATTTGATTATTATTATTTACTGGTTTAACACTTCTACGTATTATATTTTTCAGTGTTGTTTCATCTTGTTTTGTGCATTCTATTGCAATAGTATTAATTAAATAATATGATTAAGCATAAAAGACATTCAGTGTCTGTCATATTTAACAGTATATGTTTAGAGAATATATATATATATATATATATATATAAAGGAAATGGAAATAAATTCTGACAATGTAAGATAAAAAACACTTGAGAAACAACAAAATACGGATTTATTTTGGGGTAGCTAACATTAAAATGTTTCGGTTGTTATAACCATCATCAGAGTTGATATTTTTAGTAGTGTTTTTGGTGTTACGGTCTGTGAACGAATTTAGAAATGTGATAAAAAATGTTTTGCTGAGAATATTTTTTTCTTCAAAAATGTGTTATGGTAATATTTTTCTCTTCAAAAATGTATTGTTGGTAATATCTTTCCTTCAAAGGTGTATATTTTTGTCTAAAAGTTTATTTTTATGTATATATTTCTCTAAAAGTCTATTTTTATAATTTCGTAGTATTTGGAGGTTAACTATTTGCCCATAGCAGGGACTCTAACAGGTGCTACCACTCCGGGTCAGGGTCGACCTGGGAACAACAGCAATTAAGAGGTGGTTCCATGGTCCTCACAACCTCCCAATCAGAAGCCTTTCTGCCGGTTGTGGTTTACCGTCATACCCAGAACGATAAGAGAAGGATTGGAGTTAAAGGGGATAAGAGATGGTTATTGTCGTTGCATTTAAACTCTTTAAGATTGTAGCTACGAAGGAAACAAGTATACGGAACGGTGTTCTACAGGCGGGAAATGTCAAAAAAGAAGCTGATACAGGAGAAGCATTTGGTTGTTTTAACTGTAAAGAGTGGAGCCTTGTTTCCAATCTAATAGTGCTACGACTTCTGGAGTATTCAAGAACTTTATAGAACCGTCTAGAACATCTTGGAACCTTCTAAAACTAGTTTTTGTTTATTTTCAGTTTTGTATGTTAAACTACAGCTATAAACTGTTAAATGCGTCGAAATACATAAGTATTATGAAATTAAATCATGCCCAAATTGAAAAGTAAAACTTTTGCAATTTTGAAGTTTTGGTTTATTTTTACTGTTATATGTTTTGCTATAGCTGTGAATAATTAAATGCGTTATAATATATAAATTCTATTTAATTATATCATCAGCAAATTGAGAAATAAAAACTTTCGAAATATTTAGAGTTATACCCTTGTTGCGTATATGGTAAAATTGAATTTTCGGTTTGGTGGTGATAATTTTCAAGCAGTAAAACAAATTAATATCTTTTTCATTACTTTTAAACAAAGCTTCATCGATTTATGACACAGGAACATTGGAATACAAAGCATATACATACATACATACATACATATATATATATATATATATATATATATATATATATATATATATATATATATATATATATATACTACCGGTCATAATTATTAGGGCACCCCAGTGTTTTAAAAAATGATTTCATACTGTTTTTTAATATTTATTGCCAAGTGAATAATTGTAAATAAAAATAGAATGGTTCTTTTGTTAATACTATACAATAACATGTGCATGAAATGAATTTATAAGTATTTAATAATTACCTATATAGCAGTATCATCAATGAAAAAAATGAAGAAAATTTAAGGTGATTCGGACGAGGTCATCTTTGCTTCCTTGCCTTGTAAAAATTTTGCAAAGTAATAATAAGAAAAGAAACATTCTTTTTACATTTATCCGACCTGTGCGTATCAAGTTCTCCAGGTCTTCCTTCCTCATTACGTGTCCCAGGAATCTCATTTGTCTCTTCCTAATATTTATTCTCAGTTTTCTTCTCGTTTCCAACACCTAGTCGTTGCCAACACCTAGTCCTCAACATCTTTACTCGGCTCTCCGATTTCCAATTTCTGGTTGGGAAAGTTAGCTATGAAATGATTAGTATGATTATTATTTGTATATATTTCTGAAATTATGCAACTATTTACACTTTATTTACTCATCTTTATTGTTACACACACGATGTTTTAGCCGCTGTACTCTCTGACCTTCCTCATAATCCATCTATATTTCTAAAAATCGAGTATTCTATTTCCAATATTTAAATCGTTAGGACTGTTATCCCAATCTTTATTGTTATATTCACGGCGTTTTAACCGTTGTACTCTCTGGCCTTCTGAAATCGGGTATTGTAACTATTTCCACTATTTACATCGTTAGGACTGTTATCCCCATCTTTATTGTTATGTTAACGACATTTTAGTCGTTGCACTCTATTGCCATCCTCAAGATCTATCTATATTCCAGAGATTGGGTATTGTATCTATTTCCGCTATTTACATCGTTAGGACAGTTATCCCCATCGTTATTGTCACATTCACGACGTTTTAGCCGCTGTTCTCTCTTGCCTTCCTCAAGTTCTGTCTAAATTTCTGAGATCGTGTATTGTAACTATTTCTACTGTTTACATCGTTTGGACAGTTGCCCCCATTTTTATTGTCATATTCACGACGCTTCGACTGTTTTATGCACTGGCTTTCTATAAATGATAAATAGTAGCAATTTGAAACGAACACTTTCTTTTGGCTTCAGGCTAGATTGCTCACGATCCCATGAACTAAATAAATATTTCTGATGGACATTTCAACATGTATCGCCTGAAGAAACGGAGTGCGGAACGGTCGAAACGTCCTGAATATGACAATAAGTATAAAGACAACAGGGCGAACCAGCTTCTTTTCTCGCACTTCTCGCCTGTGGAATTCCCTTCCACATACTTGCTTCCCCGACAGCTACAATCTTCAGGAGTTTAAATGTATGGTCAATAGACACCTCCTAACACACTAACTCGCATATATTCTCTCAAACACTCTTCCCATCTACCCAACCCTCATCCTCGGTATCTTTACCCGTCTATCACCCTCCTTCTGACATTTCCTATATCTAACCACTCTTTCTCCTCACTTTCCCCTATGTAACCTCCTGCGCAATAGTGGCAGTGGAATGCCTTGCTTGGGGTGAAATGATTAAAAAATGTGAAAAAGGTCAAATTATTATTATCTTCTCAAAAAATTCTTAGTATAAAAATAGTTTCTTGCGTTATATAACCTGTAAAAGTTTGATAAGTAGTGAAGTTAATCAAATCAATCAATAGTAGGAGAGGGTCAAAAGTTTTAAGAAAACGTGCGTTTTATTTTTTTTTAAATTGGAACATCTGCATAATTCCCTAACGCCTTACTTTTTTAAACAAGTGTCTGTGTCTCAGAAATCTGAAATGCATTCCACCATTCTTTTGCCCCGAGCTTAAACCCAAACCGCGAAACTTTCATCGTTGTTTAGTGTAATCCCTCTGACTGAATATTTATTGTACGACCAGGTTTATTCAAATCTCGGAACATGCACGCGTTCGGTTTCTGTTTCTTTTTATTTTATGTTTTCTTATTTTTCTCGTCTTGATTATTCTCCGGTTGTCTCTCTACCAAGTTATTCGCTTTAGGGTTATGGTGTAAATGCCACAGAAGGTGCGGTTAAGCTCTGAATACCCCAGTTCCGCTATATAGACCTCCCCGTTCCTAGCCAACACCTGTGGGCACCTGCAATTCAATTTCTGTCTGACGTGTCAGATTGGTGGGACCTGTCAAGGCTCGATATAATTCCGCTTGACAGCGAACGAACCCCGGCAGAGCGTTACAGAGTCAGTCGCATGTTGAACGTGACCAACTTTGAATGGTTATTAAGACGGACAGAGTGGGGTCTGCATGAAAGAAAAAAAAAGGAAGGAAAGTAAGAAGAAAGTAAAGAAGGAAGAAAGTAAAGAAGGAAGAAAGTAAAGAAAGTAAAGAAGGAAGAAAGTAAAGAAAGAAGAAAGTAAAAAAGGAAGAAAGTAAAGAAGGAAGAAAGTAAAGAAAGTAAAGAAGGAAGAAAGTAAAGAAGAAAGAAAGTAAAGAAGGAAGAAAGTAAAGAAGGAAGAAAGTAAAGAAAGTAAAGAAGAAAGAAAGTAAAGAAGGAAGAAAGTAAAGAAGAAAGAAAGTAAAGAAGGAAGAAAGTAAAGAAGAAAGAAAGTAAAGAAAGTATTGAAGAAAGAAAGTAAAGAAGGAAGA
This sequence comes from Ascarosepion bandense, assembly GCA_037127315.1. NCBI lineage: Eukaryota > Metazoa > Mollusca > Cephalopoda > Sepiida > Sepiidae > Ascarosepion > Ascarosepion bandense. The sequence continues at coordinate 9,159,257 of JBBBDQ010000151.1, forward strand.
AAGTAAAGAAGAAAGAAAGTAAAGAAGGAAGAAAGTAAAGAAAGTAAAGAAGGAAGAAAGTAAAAAAGGAAGAAAGTAAAGAAGGAAGAAAAGAAGGAAGGAATAATGCTAAAGGACACAGACATTTTGGTCGAAACAAGTACAAAGCCATCCGTGTTCAAACGCCAAATTCTTCGTCTCAGATAGCCACATACCATTTGTTTTTCTTCATAAATACATTTTTTTTTGCTGTGTGTTTTCTTTTCAATGATTTCGTCGGTTTTATTATTATTTTTCACGAATACGTTTTTTTTTCTTCGTCTCGTTTATCGTTTCAACGTCTCTTTTCTTCTTCCACTAATGTAGATTGAATCTGCTTCCGTTTTTTGACCTTTATTTTCACACAGGCTGTGATACGCGAATATTCTTATTTAATTTTCTTAAGTGTTCTAATAGTTCGTGATTTGTTTCTTTATTCTTACAACATTAAGAAATATTCTCATATAGATGACCTAAATATGCTACAATAATTTCCGAGATGGTCTAATAAAAATGACATAGATATAGTTATCTTCACGAATTCACTGAAGAAAACAGCATTGTATGAAGAAAAAAGCCCCAAACTTAATAAAAACAAAATTTTATCGTCAAAATATTTATATTATTATTAAGAGAAAAGATCAAAATATTTTAAATTGCTTTATAATTTTTTAAAAATTCTTTCTAACACGTTCGAAATTGTTTTTCTTTCATCCGTGAGTGACGTAATTTTTAGAAGCGTTTACTCCAGCAAACGTAATTTTCCATAACTAACTTTTTGCCGGTGAAAACACACAATTTGGAAATTTTTGCAAAAATCAAATAATTGTTCAATTTTAATGAAACATTCAGAACTTATTCACAAATGAATTAAATCATTTTTAAAATAATTAATTTTAGAAAATTTGGTAAAATTTTTTCTTTACATGAAAATTAATTTCCTAAAATGTCTAGAAATTAACGAGTGGCCAGAAAATTTATTCTATGAATTAAATGCAGGGTTCCATGAGAAATGTTAATCAACTTTTTTCTCTTAAAATTAGGACTTTTTAGAAAATTTGCTCCGAATTGTGAAAAAAAAAATGTAATAAAACTATGCCATTTTTATTTAACTAAACTTTAAATTGCTTTTATAAACAATATATATTAATGATATATTTCTTCCATTCATCGTTTCTTTATGTTATTAAGTTAGTACGTGAGGACTATATTTAAGAATTGGAAATTAAAAAGCTTAATTCAGAAATATTAGCCATAAGATTTTTAAATAATTAAAACTTTTTTGTATGCATGTCGTTAACCAGTATTTTATTTTACGGGTGGACGAAAGTGATTTGTAATTAAAATGTCACGTGTTTCACAGGTTGAGGTCCTTACAGGAAAAAAATACTTATATAAAGATTTATATAAAGAACAATTCTTTTATCTCGCTTCCGTGTTTCCTGTGCCCTACGTTTTAACATTAAACGGGCTTTGCAAATCATCACTTCAAAATTTAAAGTAAATTTTATATTTTGAATTCATAGTTTCCTCATTTTAATAAAAGAAATAATTGTTAAATTCAAAATTTATGAAGGTGATTAATAAAGAAAAAATAGATATTAAAATTAAAAATTAATAAATGTCAAAACATATTTTAAAAGAAAGTTTTATATAATTTTTTTTTTAATTTTCAGAAAACATCTTCAAACATAAGGCCGCACTAACTAAACTCTATAAGATATATATAAAGATAATTGCTGAAAATATTATGTTGAATTTTTAATTTTACTATAGAGTTGAAAACACAAAAAAAGCTTACGGTTAAAATACCTAAAATGTCTCAAATGTGGTCACTATACTTAGATTTTTTTAAGGTTTCCGTGTGTCATGTCAATTGGCGCCTCAGATAAGAATGATAAGTTTACTACTGTGATTAAGAAATGCTTTTATGATACATTTTAGGCAGTAAGTAATACTTGTTTCAAATCAGATAAAGAGAAGTTTAAAATGTTTAATTTAATTAAAATAATGTGTCAGCGAGATATATTTTATTTCTGCGAGATTTTTTAAAACCGAGAAATGGCTTCGGTTTACAAAATGTGTCGATCAATCAAAAATAGCCAGAATTCTTTTTTTTAATCTGAAAAATTTTAGATTCCAATCACTATAATTTCGGTTTGAAATACACCAGAGTATTTTGCTTACTGAAATAGTAAATTTAAAATCTTAGCTTTCAATTAAAGCTATATATATATATATATATATATATATATATATATATATATATATAGAGAGAGAGAGAGAGAGAGTTATAAAGCAAAACTCAACACGTCATATTAGTTTTTAGTTATAAACTATAGTTCATTTCAATGAGCTTAATTAGCTCATATCATCAGACTCTTTTACAATATTTCCAATATTTCCTCCATCTGGCATAAAATTTCTGCCGGAATGAACGTTTTCTTAAAATGAAGAGGGAACATAATAAAAATAATAATAATAAGCATAAGATTACAAACAAATAAATAAATGACAATAAATGTAAGGGGAAGGAGAAAGGAAAGAAGAGAGATAGAGTCCAGTTAAAAATATGGGTAGTATCCGTTTGAAGTTATTTTGACCGTCTAAGATGGCATGACCTCTGAAAAAAAACAATTCCCCCGACTTTAGGCGTCTATTTGACCCCATCAGGTCAACCCATTTACTTATACTAACTTTTATCTACATATACCTATGTGTGCATTCCCACATATACTTACCCTTTGATTTTATTTAAGTTTACATCTCCACTGATTTCTTTTTTTTAATTTTTTTTATCTTTTTAGGTCGTAGCGTTTTCATGCTCACACATATATACGCTTCATAGGCATAGGGCTTCCGTACGCCTACGTAGTGCGGTGTATATATGAACTCCCCTAACACATTAAATAAATTGTCGGATTCTCAATCTCGCATATATTTATATATACGAGATATATCTGAGATAATAAGGTACATATTTAAGCCCATATACCCAAACACAATTATATATATATATATATATATATATATATGTATATGTATTTGCATATGTACACAAGACTGCATATATATTTATATTTATTCAGAAATTATAACATGGATATGTTATAATATTACTACAAAATTAGCTATTTTGTTTCGACACTTCTTTTGTCTTGTCAAATGATCTACTTGACAAGACACAAGAAGTGTCGAAGCAAAACAGCTACTTTTGTAGTGATATTTAAAATATATTCATGTTATAATTTCTGAATAAATATTAATAGCACTACTTTGTATTGAGCACTTTTTAAGAATAGTGTTTCTTTGGACAAAGAATATTATTCCACCCATACGTACCCTATATATATATATATATATATATATAAGAAAAATTAAGGCAGATACGTTATTTCATGGTAAATCGGAAGTATAGGCCTATTTCAAAGATTTTATCCTTTGTACAATAAAGACGGAAGATGATGATGGTTCACCTGAAATAGGCCTATACTTCCGAATTACCATAAAATGATGTATTCTGCTTTAAATTTTCTTATATTTAGTCTATATGTGTTTATATACATATATATTTAGAGCTCTCTTGGAGAGTTATCCTACCACTGTATGTCCAGGATAGTGTGTGTGTGTGTGTGTGTGTGTGTGTGTGTGTGTGTGTGTGTGTGTGTGTGTGTGTGTGTGTGTGTGTGTATTACTACATTTATATATATGTATATATTTACATTTCCCATTTATAAACGAGTTATTACGCGACCTTGGTTTCTTCCATGATTGGTGTCTTCAGGCAATTTGCAATAACTATTACTGCAAATATATTACATTTTATTGCATTTATCCATTTAAGCTAGAAACTACTGCAAGAAAAATCTATCTGAAAGGGAAATATTACACAAGACTGAAAAAATTAAACATACGGGTGATAGAAAAAAACTTAAACTTGTCTCAACTAGCAGAAGACAAAACATTATGTCTGCAAGACGATACGCTGTAAATAATTCAAGTGGATCCTAGTAATGTAAATATTAAAACTTATAAAAGATTAAAATTGATCCACAAAAATAGCTCAGTGTATTTAAATACAGAGTAAATATTTATTAAACAATGAAAATCGAAATCACTTAACCCTGGAACACAAACCATCAATTAAAGTTTCACCACTACTAATCATATCAAAAATATGATATATAAATCTTTATTGGAAATATTTTACATGCAAGCACTTCAAATGTTTTATTTTGAGTTAACATTAATAGAAACTAAAAAAACATATTATTTAAGTAAGAACATCAGGGACTGAAAATTGTAATTAACTTGTAATTAAAATGGCTTTATTTGCGCTGGGTACTATATAACCACGGTTAGTTATTTCGGGTTAATATGAGGAATAGTCTATTTCGGCAGACGAAGATGTCAGTCGTCTGTCTTGTCAATCGCGGTGTTGACTGAGTTCGTGTCTGTAAAGACTTTTGCGCCAAGTACTTGATGTGAGGATGTGAATAAGGGAATAACTGTAAATGAAAATAGAATGATTTTGTAAATACTGCACAATAACATGTGCATCAAATGAGTTTATAAATATTTAATAATTACCTATATTGCAGTTTCAACAAAAAGAATGACGAAAATTTAGGGTGATTCGGATGAGTTCATCTTTGCTTCATTGCCTTGTAAAATTTTGCAAAGTAATAATAGCAAAAGAACCATTCTATTTTCATTTGGCAACAAGCACTAAAAATAGTATGAAATACATGATTTCTTTAAAAAAAACTGGAGTGACCTATTATTTATGGCTGGTAGTGTATATATATAATATTTAACATTTACATTAAAACATCTTAATAGCTACTACGAAACTACATTTTGTTTCGATATTGGAAAAAACAACGTCTCATTAGCTCGTTAGAAATGATGGTAATAAATAATTTATTTAAAATTATTTCATGTAGCATTCACTTCGCTTTCCGTTTTTAAAATTTTTGTACAAGTTAAAAAGTTTAATAAAGAAAGAAAAAAAGAAAAAAGAGTAAAATAAAATAAAATAACAAACTAAAAAAAGAAAAGAAAGAGAAAAGAAAGTGTGAAAGAAAAAAGAATTTATAGGAAATTCTAGAGAGAAAAGGTAAAATAGGAGAAGTATGAGAAAAATATGAAAAATTCACAACGAGGCAAAGGAAGTGGAAAGTAAAGAATAATACAAATGAAAAGATGTTCGGAAAAGTTAAGCCAATGAAAAATGATACTAAAGACTAGAATTCAAATTTGAACGGAAGTGAAGTGTAACAGTATGTTACAATGCTCCAATTCAAATCTCATGATATTTAAATGTAATCACAAACTCATACCAAATTTTTTTTTCATATAACCTATAGTAAAGGATAGATTACATAAAGACAAAATTAATCCAACGTAATGTCATATAATGTTACATAATAAATAAATATAAAAATGAAAATAACATATATATATATATATATATATATATAGTCATACGCAGACAGATCTGTTTCGCTGTATCACAGCTCATCAGTACGGTTAGACTCCGATTGCTTTTAACCCAGAATTGAAACCCGACCGTATTAGCGTCAGTCGGCGATTCTACCTCTGCTGTAGAAGAAGGCTTACTTTTTAGCTTGTATATTATCATTATACACGCCTAAGAGCTGAGAGTATATATTAGTCATCTACATACAAGCCTGTTTCGCTGTATCACAGCTCATATATATATATATATATATATATATATATATATATATATATATATATATTAATACAGGCTTCATTGAATAATATAGACAAGTTCTGTTTTTGTGTAAGATCTGTTCGTATGATCTGATCAGCTTGATAGTGTTGTCATGGAAAGACGACAAGAAATCGCAATAATTGTTGATTTTTTTATCAGGTCTGAGCTTTCGGCTTACATAAGCCATTATCAAAGGATGAACATTTAATATTCAGTGAACATAGAACATTTAAATTATTATTAACAAAGTGGAGTTATACAGAGAAAATTAGACATAATAATAATATATATTATAAATTATATTTTTAGAACATGTAGAAACTACAAGCTAATACAAAATTGTACATTTTGTTTCGACATTGAAAGAACAATATCTCATCATAATGATGTATCATTATTAACTACGTCTTTTCCCTCTCAAACTATGGGTTAAAGAGCAGGACAGATTGGATTCTATAGCCTGGGTTGGCAACCAGTCTACTGCAGAAAGTAATCGCATACTACTGCGGAAAACTATTCTTTTCAAGGCATGATCACCTAAACAAGTATCACTTAACTATCAGATTAGTTTGGAAAAGACCAAGGTAGTGTTTGCACCACCAACTTATCAACCGTACCGCAAACCAGGCATAATATGTGGATAGCAGAAGTCTATATGTCGGAGATACCGTCGTATACCTGAGAAATATACTCTCACGGGATGGTACTTTAGATGCTGAAATACTTCACCATATCGAGAAAGCAACTCAGTCTTTTGCATGCTTGGAAAAAGCGAGTGTGGTGTGACAGAAACTTCACACTTAACATCAACGTAAATATTTATCAGTTTTTTGTTTTAACGGCTCTTTTATACTCTTCCGAAACATGGTCCACATAAAAACGTCATATTACCACCCTTGAAAGGGTACATCAAGAATTTCCCAGAATAATCTTGAACATTTCATGGCAGTCTTTACACACGACAGAGAAGTTCTGGAAAAGGCTAATATTCCCCGTTTGAGAAGTTAGTCATCATAAATTAGATGTGCTGGGAAGGTCAGTTGGTGCGTATGGATGACTGTAGCTTACCCAAACGTGCGTCTTATGGTGAATTATCTGCAGGCAAGCGTCCTAGAATGTGATTTAAAGATTGCATCAAAACCAATCTCAAATCTCTTGGGTTATAAGTTAATACCTAGGAAATGGGCTCAGTTCTCCAAGGTTGAAACCGGTTTGAAAAGAATAAGATTAAACATGGTAAGTGTAAGCGCATTCTTTGCAATGTCAATCTTGAAGCGCTACCTTTCACTCTAACCTTGTTATGTCGCCAAGTATAAATGAATAACTCAACAACAGAATCAGAATATAAGTTGTATTCCGCGGAAAGACGGTTAGTATGTACAGAAGTGATTAGTAATATTTACAATAGAAAGATACAAGAGTCCAATCCGTCGTAAGACGTGTGTATACGTGATTACTTCCGGTACGCCACCGGAAGTGTGACTAACTGTTCACTGACTCGCACTGACTCTTCAGTAACTCATTAGAGACTCTCAAGTGACTCTCTACGACATTATTTAGCTGTCCCTCCCAGTAAGGGCAACATATGACACATGGTCAGTTTATATCTGGGCTTTCCGGGCTATATGGCCCGGCCAAAAAATGTCTGTCTATTTTTGCCCAGTCGTGCCTCTACCCTTCGGCGGAACCACAACTGGGTTAATGCTCTCTGCTCGGAAGCAGAGAGCGCCCTCTACCCGAAGGCAAAGGGCTGACAGTGTCGTAGAGTCGTCAGTCTAGTGACTCTCTACGACTGTATTTACTAGCCTTCCCACGTAGGCTGGATGTGACACATGGTCATTTTATAGTGGGTATTCCCGGCCATATAGCCGGGCCAAAAAATGTCTGTCTATTTTTGCCCAGTCGTGCCTCTACCCTTCGGCGGAACCACGACTGGGTTATTGCTCTCTGCTCGGAAGCAGAGAGCGCCCTCTACGCGAAGGCAGAGAGCTGACAGTGTCGTAGAGTCGTCAGTCTAGTGACTCGGTACGACCCTCTTGTAGAGAATCCACCATTGCTATATATGGCAATGGGAACAGTCCATTTGTAGTCAAATAGGAGCGGCGCCCAAACAAACCTTACAGTCTGTTTTAGCTTATATAGCAGGTTTTTCTCTTTTAAACGCGGATCTTCAAACTCACCTTCGGTCTCATCAAGGTTTCTCTACTGAAAGAAACCCGAAATCAATCCTTGCATCTTCTTGTACAGTCTGCCAAAAAGCGTACAAGTCAGCTCCTGTATTAAAGAGACATAAAAAGAAAAATTCACGTTGATGCTGTGCCTGTTAGACTAAGGGATCTCTCCTTCAGGTGCAACATTTGTGCTAAAACTTTAAGAGTAAGTCTGGTTTAAACGTCATCTGAGCTCTCGTGAACGGTGAGTCTGAAAACAAAAGAAGTAAAGCAGTTGTAGAGACGGTCTTCTTCTGTCAGGAACTAACAATAACTATTTCAATCCTGGTTAAAAGCAATCGGATGTCTAACCGTACTGATGAGCTGTGATACAGCGAAACAGGTGTGTCTGCGGATGACTATTTTGGATCTGACCCCCTTACTGAGCACTTTGGAAGAATGGTAAACTTTGAAAAAACAGTAGCTACTCTAGCATCTACGCATCGTTCATTCAGTAATGAATTAGAAAACTCTTAGCTACTGGCGTAGGTTTACATGGTATATCACACGCTAAAAGTCTGCCTCCTTCTACTGAGCGCCCATAGGTAGAATCGCCGAATGACGCCAATTCGGTCGGGTTTCAAGCCTGGGTAAAGGCAATTGTACTGGTGATCTGTGATACAGCGAAACAGATCTGTCTGCGAATATATATAATATATATATATATATATATATATATATATATATATATACGAAATGCTAATCAGAACGTGTATAACAAAACTGCAGCTATTTAAAGATGTCTCCTCAGGTAACTGAACAACTCTATCTAATTTTGTAATTATAATACACACACGCGCGCGCACACACATATATTTATGAAATCCGTAATGAAATGGATTAACTCCGATATATTTTTAATTTCTTTGTTTAAATATTATTTTAATGGATACTCGTGTTTGTGTAGATACTCTGCTTATTTTTTTCTTTTCATGTTTTTTTCTCAGAATTAAACAGTATATTTATTTATACCTACGGCCTGAGAAATTGAGACGTTTTGATAATAAAATATGCGTAATAAACGAGCACACGCGAGTGTACGCACACACACACACACACACACACACACACACACACACACACACACACACATACACATATATATATATATATATATATATATATATATATATATATGTATCAGGCATTCTTTATAAAAATGCTTAAACAGTGAGTTTTTAATCTACGTGTTCTTACACTTTTTGCAATATATATATATATATATATATATATATAATGTTAAACATAACAGACAGTGAATGACTGTTATGTTTAATCCTGAGCCGTTCTAAACATCGTATTTTGGCTTTAATTTCTGATGAAAATAAAATTAAAAATTATCCAGCATTTGGTTATTTTATATTACTCTGGTTCTAAGCTTTCGGCTCACATGAGCCATCTTCAGAATCGTTTCAGGGATAAAAAAAGATATCCTCCATCTCCACCATCAAAGATGACATTTTTGTGTTGGCATACAAAATTGCTATGCAACGATAACAATCACCGGATAGCAGACGCAGGTTGTAAATTAGTATTTCGGTTCTATGACATCGCACCATTTAAGAGACCGAAATGTTAACAACAGACTCATATGTCTAAATGGAATGTAATGTGTTGTAACTGGATTAAAATGGTATTTTATTGAGTGTGGGTTGCTTTGATTTAATGTAGATGGCCTCTAATATCTGAAGATTCTTTTTACTATGTGTATGTGTTATCGACTAAAATCTGTCTAATATTACATACATATCTCTGTTTTGTTAAGAAATGTTGTTTAATTGAACTATGATTAGAAAGGTGACAAGTAAACCTACAGGAGAGCGTGGTTGTAGTAAAACCAATATATGTAGTAAGTTTATTATTAGAACCAACGTAATAAAACAGTATCCATTTGTTGGATAATTGGTTTTTGATTCCACCAGAAATTAAAGACGAAATACGATGTTTAGTACGGCTCATAATTAAGCATAATAAACATTCATTATCTGTTATATTTCACAGTATATATTTAGATAATCACCTGATGCCTCAATATATATATATATATATATATATATATAGATATATATATAGGACAATATGAATAAACAAAAAATTTTTTTTCCTATTTCGGCCTTTATAGGACTTTCTCAAGGAAACGCAAACATTTTATTTTGTGATATATATATATATATATATATATATATAATCATATCGCCCCAAGCAAGGCAGTTTACTCCCACTGGTGCGAAGGGGGTTGCATAGGAGGAAAGTTATGAGAAAGAGTGACAGGTTACAGGGGATGTCAGGAAGTGGGTAAGAGAAGGATAAGTATACAGATTAGAGTGGAGTGGAGTGGAGTGGACAGTGAAAAAACACGAGAAAGAGCATGCAGGTTAGTGAGAAAGGAGATGACTTTTAACTTTCCATTTAAATTCTAGGAGATTGAAGCTGTCGGAGAAGCAAGTAAACGGAAAGGAATTCCACAAACGGGAAGTGTAAGAAAAGAAGCTGAGGGAGTAGAATTTCCGTTTACATTTTATTGGTTTCACAGTAAAAGGGTGGGACCTAGTTGCTAATCTTGTTGCTCGAGTAAATTCATACGCAGGGGGCACCAGAGAACTAAGTTTATCTGAGCAGAAGACATGAAAGTATTTATAGAGCAAAATGATCACATTTTAATAAGTTTTGAATCTAGGAACGCTCATTAATATTCATTTTTCATATCTTACATGAATCATTCGAAAATCAATCCCCGAAACGCTGATGAATATTCATGAGCGTTCGTAAAAAAAAAAAAACTGAGCGAACAACATTGAGGTCAGGTTTCAGGTTAAGGCTCAAACGTCTCTCCATATGAATTTGTTGCGACTGCTAACGCACAAGAAAGGTATTTATTCATTTCTTCTCCCTCCTGATATGGGTTAAATAACAGGACAAATTAGGTTCTATAATCTTGGTTAAAAACAGTCTAGCGTAGAAAGCAATGGTAACCTACTGCAGGAAAATCTTATACCCAGTCAGAAATGATCCCCCAAACGTGTATCACGTATCGCATTTAACTGACTGAGTTTCACAAGACACGGTGTCTCGCCAAGGGAACAACCGTTCATTGTGACTGGCACTGTGTGTGCTGAGAGCAAGTTTGTTCATCCAAATGAACTCAGAGTTCCGCATAAGAAGAACATTGATAATGCTCAAATCCGGAAAGGAAAGCGTTACGAAAAAAATGGTGCGAAGTATATGGGAAGGCACAGGGTTGTAAGCTAAACATTTGCCTGATGAAGTTGGCTGCACAAGAGACATAGATGCTCGTTAGCGGAGATGCTTATTATTCACTGGAATCAAACAGAGAAAAATGAGTGCTGTTGTAGAAGCAATATGAGAAGACGAGCCATTGGATATGGCTCAAGAGAAATGATGAAAGTTGGCTCGTGAAATGATCACTGAAAGAATGCAAGGAAGTCGGCCGGGACTAAATGCGTCGAACCAGGTTGTGGAGCCTCGCACTAGCGCGGACGGAGCGAGAGTAGGATCACTCGAAAATCAATCCCCGAAACGGGACGCATTCTCTCAGGATGACCCCGTGAATCTTCTGGTATCCGATTCACTGAGCATTCGATTGGCGGCACTTGTTGTAGCAAGGCGTTCTACACACACACACACACACACACACACACACACACACACACACACACACATGTATATATATATATATATATATATATATATATGAATATATACACACACTAGTATATATATATAATTCTTTGGAAATACACACACGCATCTCTCTCTCACTCTATCTATCTATAGATAGATAGATAGATAGATAGATAGATAGACAGATGCGTGTCTGTATTTCTAAAGAATTAATAGATATTTATTCTTAATATTCAATGGCCACTATTAAAATAACTTTTAATGTAATCTATCTATCTATGTATCTATCTATCTATATATATATAACATTTATAGCATAAATATTATAATATGACTTCAAAAGTGTCTGTATTTATAAAGAATTAATAGATATTTACTCTTAATACTCGATGGCCACTATTAAAATAACGTTTAATGTAATCTATCTATATATCTATATCTATCTATCTATCTATCTATCTATCTATCTATATATATATATATATATATATATATATATATATATATATATATATATATAAAATTTATAATATAAATATGGTATTATACTACGTATCAATATCGAAGTGTCGAAACAAAATGACTAATTTGTCGGGATATTATAACATATTATAACATTATAAAATCATCTACTTCTTCTATGTGACTCGTCATTTCAACACGTAGGCGATCATATCCTTCCATGTCTCCCTGTTCCTGGTGGCTCTTAGCACGCCTTTTTGTTATACCACACAACCCCTGTTCTGCCCAGGCCATTCAAGTACGTTACACACTGTTTTCTGTTTTCTTTTCTTCCCTCTATCTGGCCTGTTAGTATCAGGTTCTCCAATCCCTCCTTCCTCATTGAATGTCCCAGGAACTTTAGCGGTCTCTCCCTTATGCTCTGTATTAATTTCCTTTTAGTTCCCATCTTTTCCAAAACCTCATCATTGCTCACATGCACGATCCATGATATTCGCAGCATCATTCTGTAAAACCACATTTCAGTTGCTTCAAGTTTTTCTTCATCTTCGATGATATTGTCCAGCATTCGTTGCCATATTGAAGAACTGACATCATATAGCAATCCAGTATTTTCTTCTTTGTTTTTAGCGATTTTTTCCTGTCTATTAATACTCTACTCAACTTCTGGAACGCGTCCTTTGCCATGCCAATTCGACTGCGGATCTGTGTCGCACTTTCCGTCTTCTGTTAGAACATATCTCTCGTAAATTTTTGTAACTGCTTGATTTTAGTATCCCCACTTTGTTCTTTCTTGTCACTCTCTTCAGCTACCTTCTGTAGGAGGTTTTGTAGTTTATTTTCCGTGTCTGCTATCAGCATTCTATTATTTGCGTACCTTATGTTGTTCAAATTGTGGCCTCCGATTACACATCCTAGCATAACATCTAGGATCTTCAAAATAGTCTCGCTGTACAAGTTGAATAGATCCGGTGAAAAGACACATCCTTGTCTTACGCCCCTTTGTAACATTGTATATCTGCTGAATTCGTTACCAGTCCGTATGCAGGCAGTTTGCTGACAGTCGAGGTTCTTGTTTACTCTTATATCTTTCCCAAATATGTCGAGGTCGCGGAGCTTCTCCATCAATTCTTTGTAGCTTATTTTGTCTTACGCCTTCGCATAATCGATAAAACATAGGTACACGTCCTTCTTCATTTGCATTGCCCTTTTGGAGAGCATCCTAATCATAAATATGGCATTCCTTGTTCCAGGGTCTTTGACGAACCCACGTTGTTCTTGTCCTATCAAAATGACAAAGAAAGAGACTGCAGGCGGTCTGCTAAGTCGGTATCTATCACATGACACCATAGAGAAAATTACAGAAACAATAAATGATATTTATTTTGTAATACCATTGGATTTGGACGATCATTTTTGTAATTTGTCTCATTAAACTGATTGTTCGAGGGAGTTCGCACACGTTTGCACGTGACTTCTTAGGCAGTGGTATGAAAATCGACTGGCTTAGGTAGTCTGGTATTAAAAAATAAATAAATATCATTTATTGTTTCTGTAATTTTCTCTATGGTGTAATGTGATAGATACCGACTTGGCAGACCGCCTGCAGTCTCTCTCCCACCGGCGCGACGTGGCTTCCCTGTGTCTCTTCTATAAATACTTTCACGGCTTCTACTCCGATGAACTTAGATCACTGGTGCCCCCTAAATACGAATTTGCACGAGATACTAGATTAGCAACTAGATCCCACCCTTTTACAGTGAAACCGATAAAATGCAACCGCAACTTCTACTCCAACAGTTTCTTTCCTCGCACTTCCCGACTGTGGAATTCTCTTCCACGCGATTGCTTCCCCGACGGATACAATCTCCAGGAGTTTAAATGTAAGGTCAATAGACACCTCCTAACACACTAACCTGCTCCCATTCTATTAAACACTCTTCCCATCTGCCCAACCCTCGTCCTCGATATCCTTACTCATCTGTCACCTTCCTCCTGACATTCCCTATGTCCAACCACTCCTTCTCTTTACCTTCCCCTATGTAGCCCCATGCGCAATAGTGGCAGTGGAATGCCTTGCTTGGGGTGAGATGATAAAAAAAAATCTCTGGCCTGATTCTGCCCTCGCTCTATTTATCAGGATTTGGACGATCAGTTTTGTAATGTGGCTCATTAAACTGATTGTTCGAGGGAGTTTGCACACGTTTGCACGTGACTTCTTAGGCAGTGGTATGAAAATCGACTGGCTTAGGTCGTCTGGTATTACAAAATAAATGAATATCATTTATTGTTTCTGTAATTTTCTCTATGCTGAATTCTTCCAGGGCTATTTAGTAGGTCTATTACGATGCCGTCTGGTTCAGCTGCTTTCTTTCTATTCGGTTTGGTCATTGCAGCTTCCACTTCGGATTTGAATATTTCCTGTCCGTCTTCGTCTTTGTGTATTATCGGTTGCTCTCTATTGTCGTGGAAAAGTTCTTTTATATATCCTTCCTATCCCTGGAGTATTTCCTCTTTCTCGAATATGCTCGTTCCATCCTTGAATTTTATACATCCTGTTGAGGAGCAGGTTTTTTGTCCTGTTAGTTCTCTTATTTCTCATGCCTGCTCAATCTCTCTATTTCTGCACATTTGTACTTGAGTAATTCCTCTTTAGCCTGTTTGCATTTGCTTCTTATTTCCTTGTGTAGTTTCGTGTATTCCATTCCATGTCTTGGCATCGTTTTCTGTCTCCTTTGCATCTTGTTAAGAATCTCTTCAGTCATCCACTTACTTTTTCTTCTGCGTCCGATTTCCTTTAGAGCAATGTTGTTTACTGATGTCACTAGTGCTTCCTTTAGTGAGTTTCCTTTTCCAATTTGCTTTTCGTATTTGCTTTTCACGCTGCTAAGGTCATTCACGAGCATGCTGTATTGCAGTCTTGGTGCTGTACTAGACTCCTTCATTCTCCGAAGTTTCACCCTTAACTTGCAGATGACTTGGATGTGGTCGCTTCCACCGTCGGCTCCTGGATATGTTTTGCATTGAACCACTGCGTTTTTGAATCTCCTGCTTATTGTTCTGTAGTCTATTTGGTTTTTCGTGTCACCTCCTGGGTTTCTCCATGTCCATAGACGTCATGGGTGTTCTTGAAACCACGTGTTATTTATTACCCGATCATTTGCTGTGCACCATTGGACTCATTTTCTCCTCGTTCGTTGCGGATTCTTAATCCAAAGTTGCCGGTAATCTCCCCTTCCCTCTTTTTACCTACATTGGCATTCAATTCACCCATTATGATTCTAATTTCTTGGCTTTTGCATTGAGCTTTGGCATTGTCAAAGTATGGTGCAGAATGATTCTATTTCTTCCTCAGTGTTTTGTGTTGTTGGTGCATAAATTACTATGATAGATATGTTGATGGGTCTTCCTCTCAGTTTGACCAAGAGGACTCTCTCTGAAAGTTGGCAGTATGCCAGAACACATT
Source organism: Ascarosepion bandense (assembly GCA_037127315.1). Taxonomy (NCBI): domain Eukaryota; kingdom Metazoa; phylum Mollusca; class Cephalopoda; order Sepiida; family Sepiidae; genus Ascarosepion; species Ascarosepion bandense. The sequence goes on from JBBBDQ010000151.1 coordinate 9,174,795, forward strand.
TCTTTATTTCTTTGTCCTTTTTCGTTATTTTTCCCCTGCATGTATAAAACTGCTAAAAATTATATATATATATATATATATATATATATATATATATATATATTACTAAAGTATTATGTATTTCTAAAGAATTCATGGATATTCATTCTTAATCTTCGATGTCCACTGAAAATAACGTTTGATGACTATTTATGCTCTCACACCCTGATTGAGCACTCTGGAAAAATGGTAGACTTTGGAAAGCAGTAGCTACTCTGGCATGTACGCATAGCTCATTCAGTAATGAATTAGAGCACTCTGGCTATTGGGCGTCTATAAGGATAATATATACGCTAAAAAGTCTACCTTCTTCTACCGAGCGCCCATAGTCCAGAGGTAGAATCGCCGACTGAAGCTAATACGGTCGGGTTTCAATAATGGGTTAAAAGTAATCGGAGTCTAACCGTACTGATTAGCTGTGATACAGGCGAAACAGATCTGTCTGCGGATGACTATATATATATATATATATATATATATATATATGTGTGTGTGTGTGTGTGCGTGCGTGTGTGTGTGTGTGTGTGTGTGCATATATATATAGATGCTTGTGTGTATTTCTAATATATATATATATATATATATATATATTAGAAATACACACACAAACACACACACACACACACACACACACACACATATATATATATATATATATATATATTAAAAAGCGCGAGAAGCCGTGAACGTTTTGTTTAAAGTCTAGATTTATTGTTGTTATTATAGTTATTATTTATATTATTTGCTTCCTTTATGACACATTAAGTCTCCATAATGGTATTTGTCATGCTACACGTGTTTCGAGTCTAAAGTTGACTATCATCAGGCGATTAAACTTGTGACTTCACAGATAGGGATCCGTTTGCTTTTCTGTTGGCCAAAGTATCGTCTATAAATAGATAAATCAGATGGTTCTCAGTGTGAGGGGTTGATTTTTTCCCCTCACACGTTAAATTTCTTCTGACGCCTTCTTTATCTGTGAGTAATTTGAAATTGTTTTCTACGAGTCATCTCGTTCTTTTTATTTCTTTGGGGATACTATTAGAATTTGGTGTGTGTGTGTGTGTGAGAGAGAGAGAGAGAGAGAGAGAGAGAGAGAGTTTTTTTCTTTAATTTTCGAATTTTGTGTGTCTTTGTTGTGTGTGTTTTAGGTTTTTCCTGTTGTTTTGTTGAGGGAAGGCTTGTATTTTTTATAAATATTTCTTCCCCCATCATGAGTGTGTCATAATCTGCATTTTGGTAGACAGGCATTACTCTGAATTGACCTCCACTGCATTCATGTAAACGTTGAGAGACATACAATTTCCTGTTGTTAGCTAATTTGGTATTACTTCTGTGCAGGGCTACTCTTTTGTTCAGGCATTTTGTCGCCCCTACGTATATTTTTGCGCATTTATCGCATTTTAAAGTGTAAACTGCATTTTTACAGTTGCAGCTCAGATCTATTTCTATTTCGAATGTAGTTGCGTTTTCGAACTGGAAGTGTTTTCCTTCTATTATTATGTCGCATACTTCACATCTTTTTTGTTTCATTTTGTGACTGTGTTTGAATTTTGATGAGGTTAGAATAGAATGTCTTTTAAATTTTTGAGTTGGCGTTTGTGATTAATTATTTTAGTTGTCTTTAAGATTTCATTCTATTTTTTCATTTTTGTTGAGTAATTCTAGGTGTGCTTGATCTTTGGAAATAATTCTGGATTTTTTTTGTTGTGTGTGGAAACGTATGCTAGAATTTTTTCATTATTATTCTGGAGAAATTCTAATGGTATTTTTTTCTTTTAGTTGGAAACCCTTACTTATTAGTGAGGTGGGGTATCTTCTTATTTGTAATGTCTTTCTTAGTATTTTACGAAGGGTTTTGTCAGCTACTATTGGGCAAATTCATCGTGCTAGGGAGTAGGGGATGGGTTTTAGACAACTTTTAGGGTGGTGACTCTTGAAATGGAGGTATTGTTGGGTGTCTGTTGGTTTATGGTAAATGTCTGTGATGATGTAATTATTTTTGTCTTTATGAGCATGTCTAGGAATGGCAATTCTTTATAACTATATTCTAGTGTAAAATTGATTTTGGGGTGAAAGTTTTGGAGTAGATTGTGTAGTTTATACTTATCATACATGCTTGGGTGATCATGACTGACTGGTCAGAAGATTTTTCCGCAGTAGGTTGCCATTACTTTCTGCGGTGGACTGGTTGCTAACCAGGGCTATAGAAATCAATCTGTCCTGTTATTTAACCCATACCTAGAGGGAGAAGCGATGGATTCATACCTTTCCCACGGGTATTTGCGCGTATGTGAATGCAAGGAATTCAACTGGAATTGGAACCCGGATCCCAATTTCTTCGTTCCGGGCCGATATCCACAGAACCACAAGGTACGTAATTACTGTTTCAAAAATTCTTGTCGTTTTTACCAACTGTATTTGATCAAGAAAGTAAATAGTAGACCTTCTCAAGTCATTTCTTTAACCATTGAAAAAGCTCACTCTCACACTTCGAACTCTTATATGCAATTCATCCCATATTAATTCAATGGGAGACTGTTTAGAAAATTCATAATTGGCTAAACTTTTGTTCTTTCTTTTTTTTTTTTTTTTGGATGCAAGATAATTTTGACAAAATTTTAAAAAATTGTTGTCTGTTTTTCCTTTCAGTCTTTTTACAATAAAAATAGAATGTTTTGTACACTACAGGCAAGCCTTTGTAGTTATTCTGCATTTCTTAAAAAAGAATCTTAAAATGAGATATTTTTAAATGTAATAATTTAAAAGAAGAACATTTCTGTATCTACAGTGTATTTTGACCCCAACATCAACCGTTAACCATAAAAATTATCATACAAAATCATTATATTTTGGTTTTAACAATAAAAACATTTCTGTATCTACAGTGCATTTTCTTGTATTTTGACTCCAACATCAACCGTTAACCATAAAAATTATCATACAAAAACATTATATTTTGGTTTTCACAATAAAACCACCACCTGCCTTAATTACTAATTAAAAAAAAGGTATATGATAGGCCTTCTCAAGAATTTTTCAAGCACTAAAAGACCCCCCCCCCTTTTACTTTTTGTGTATTCACATCGAACTCTTATATCCTATGCTTCCCATATGAACTCAGTGCGAGAGGTTCCAAACATTTTTTCAGTTTTTTTCCTAGAGGTTAATTTTACATAATTTAAAAAACTGTTTTTGTTTGTTGTTTTGCTGAAAGTTTGTTTTGTTTAATTTAGTATAAACAGCTGGAATACATGCATTTTTTTATTTGTTTGCAAAATCGAATAATATTGTTCTTTTTTCATAATTTCTTTGACCTGAATCAAATATCACTTCATGATTATCAAGACGTATCTTTTCATTTGTCATTATGCTACAAACTTATTGATTTGCAGGCGTATATACACGCATTGAGGGTTTTCAAGATTATTTCTATTACGCCTTTCAATGTAAATGATCGTGGTTCTTCACGACTTCCTACCGTGATACATTGATGAAACCCGTCCGTCCTCAGGCTAGGTTCGAATTCAGTGTTATCGTTTTTTTAGTCAAAACTAGAAAAACGATTCTACCTTACTATTTGACTCATAGGTTGGGGAGAAGAGACGGCTTTGCACGAAAGTGAAAACAAATGACTATCCCAGATTTTGAAGTCTCTAAAATTTAGAACTGCGCTTAAAGTCGATCCTTTTTGTCTTTATCAGAATAAAAATTACAGTTTGAATTATAAGATCTGAATTCGTGCCAATTTTCTTTCGACTTTCTTTCGAGCAACGTCAAATTACTTGTCATTTCGACTTGGCAGTCTGCTTACGTCACACGACAGTCGAAATTTAAAATAATTCCTTTAATTTTGATTTAACTCAATCTCTAATTTTATTTTAATCGATTTATTATTGATCTGTTTAGATCAGATTACACCTTATACCGATCGCTTATCCTGATTTATCTTCCCAGAAATAGACAGCGACCATATAAGGGAATTTAGAATATATATATTTAATCACCTGAAATAAAGATAAAAATAAAGTTAATTCGAATTCAGACGTATTTTTTTTTTAAATTAGAACATTTTTAGGAATCCTTTCGTTTACATATAATATAATTAGAACCCGCTTCACTTTCCAAGTGTGATATCAATTAGAGAATTCAGTTTAATTTCAACTTTTGATTTCGTTAAAACTAAATGACGAGCATTTAATTGCACAAATTTTATTTCAACTCAATCCTCATCTTTAGCGAACGTATTGTGCAAATTAATTGAAACAAAACGACTAATATCTTCCTTGGATCTTTTACACTTTCCCAGAATACGTATACGTCGTCTCTTAGTGTTGTTTTTCTCTTCAGATTCTTTTTGCATTTTTCTTTGCGATTTGCTTTGATGGAGCCAGTTTGATGACGCAACTGACAGTTGAATGGCTGACACCAAAAATACCCGTGATCTCTCCATAAGGCTTCCCAGTGTGTTCGTACAGCGTTAAAATTGAATGCAAGGAATTCAACTGGAATTGGAACCGGGATCCCCAATTTCTTCGTTCCAAGCCCATATCCCCTGCACCACAACGTACGTAATTACTGTTTCAAAAATTCTTATCATTTTTACCAACTGTATTTGATCAAGAAAGTAAATAGTAGACCTTCTCAAGCCATTTCTTTAACCATTGAAAAAGCTCACTCTCATACAGTTGAATGGCTGACACCAAAAATACTGGTGATCTCTCCATAAGGCTTCCCAGTGTGTTCGTATAGCGTTAAAATTTTCGTACGCTTCCTTAGAGCAACATCCATAACAGTCAATGGCCGTAGGACAACTAATCGACGCTCAAGACCTGATAAAATTTTGAGGCAATCACGGATGACGCAATATTTTTTAAGGCCAAACAAATGTTATCATACAACCCGAAAATAGATTCATATTACAGCACACCACTGCAAATGTCTTAATCTGAGGAAAAAAATGGAAATCGATGACACCCTGTCACTCCATTGGGTCTAAAACTGACCGTATGATAAAAGAAAATAAACTAAAGCCGTTGTTTCAATTAATTTGCACAAGGATGTACGAGTTTCATTTGAGGTTGGGGTTGATTTTAAGTCCCAATAAGCGCAAAATGCACGGGTTTTGTCAAATAAAACCTAAATTTCACTCAAAATAAATCATTTAAATTGCTTTTATTGTTTCTTGTGTTTTTTTTTTATATTGATTTTCTTAACGAAGTTTAGATGTGGCAAAAATCCGAATATATGGTGTATTCAGCCAAGATCGAAACCACTACTTAGGAAATCATGATTCATGTTCTCAACGAGTGAAAGCGCAAATTATAACTGTAATTGTCAGAAAAATGTATTTTCAACTTAGCAATCTGCTAACGTTAAACGACAGTCAAATCTAACTGAAATGCTTTAATCTAAATCAATCTCTAATTTTATTTATATCGTTTCATTATTGAACTATTTGGATCATATGGTAAATTTTTGTTTTCTTCCCCGAAGGCCTTTACCCTGTCAAAAATTTCCAAAACAACCTTAATTCCGTGCAAATGTATATGCTGAACTGAAATCGATAATCATTTATTGAAGAAACCTACCTTTTCCTCATGTTATCGACCAGAAATAAATCGGACTATATCTCATCCCTTACCACTGTTCTCATATCTAATTCATCGTGAATGATTTGAGGCGTAGGGTACTTATTTCGGCCTTTTTACTGCCTTTCAGCAATTAATCCGCGATTTGTTTGGTTTCGGAACTCATTTTCAGCGTAGTAGTAGCAAAAAGAAGTAAAAAGGCCGAAAAAGCGTAAAACTACGCGTGAAGTTAGTCTTCAATGAATAACATTTTTGAACTATGGTTAGGGGGTGAGATAAACAGCGACAAAAAGTTTCAGATTTATCTGCTCGATAACATGAAAAAACGGTAGGTTTCTTCAAAAACAATTACCGAATTGAGTTCAGCATATACATTTGCACGAAAATAGGGATGTTTTGGAAAGATTTGAAGGGGTAAAGGCCTTCGGGGAACAAAACAAAAATTTACCGATTATATTACATTTTACACTGACATAGAAGAATCTAGATTCCTGCTCAATTTTTACAGCGAAAAGAGACAGCGATTACATACCTGATGAAGTCAATTTAAGACTATATGTTTATTTACCTGAAATAAAGATTTAAAGTAAGTTAATTCGAATTCTGGTGGAATAAAAAAAAATTAAGAACAGTTTTAGGAATCGTTTCGTTTACATATAACATGATTAAAACCTGCTTCAATTTGCAAGTGTAATATCAATCAGAGAATTCAGTTTAATTTCAACTTTTAATTGCGTTAAAACTAAGCGATCAGAATTTGATTGATCGAGTTCAATTTTAACTCACTGTAAAAATAAAAGTCGAATTTTAATGTCGATAGAATTTCGCTTCCGTGAAAGGTGTGAAGCTCAAATACTGATGAAGGTTATATTGCTTTTCGCGATTGAATTTTATTAAATAAACTCCTTTCGAACCCAACCGCATTTCGAAAATATAATCACTTCAGCCTGTTTCAGTCAAGAAACTAACTTCACCAGTGTAGAGGTCTTTTAATCAGATAATTGGAGGCATTTTACGCATACCGGAACATGTTTCGTTTCTGTTATGTCGATGTTTGCCCTGTTTAAGCTGCTTCGCCTAAAATTTGGAAAAAAATCAAACCCGACTTACTGACAATATGACTACCATATTATTATTGTTGGAAGATAGTGAGGCTTTGGAAAGTTATATTATTTATGATTATAGACAAAGAATAAGCGGTTTCCAATGTATTATATTTTAATTGAGTGATTGTTAATGTTAAAATACCGTCGTATTTGCTGAATAGAACGAAAGAAAAAAGAATAAAAGAAAGATACAACGAAAGGAAGAAAGAAAGAAAGAAAGAAAGTAAGAAAGAAAGAAAGAAAGAAAGAAAGCACGATGGCCAGAAAGTTCGTTCGATTTATTCAGCATATGTTCTACTTAATAAGCGAACGAGTTTTTCGGTCAGTGTTTTAACTTGAAGTCGCTGTAATAGAAATTTGCAAGAGGCATTACTTTCAAATTCTTAGCAACCAGAAGACAATTCATCAACGTAAAGTCATTGAAAAAAAAAGAAGAATTAAATCCGTAATCGTGAGAAATAAATAAATAAAGAATGAAAAAACGAAAAGAAAACGTTTATGATAAAAATGTAAATGGAATGTGATAAAGAGAATAGTAAACGGACATAGTCACAAAGGAAAGAAAGAAAGAAAAAAAAACGAACGAACGGAAGAAAAAACCGATAGGGAGAAAAGAACAAATAAAAGAAATAATGAAAGAAAGTTGGAACGAAAAAGAAAATCAACAAAATGAAGAAAGGAAGAAAAAACGAAAGAAAGATAGAACAAAAGGAAGAAAAACGAATGAAAGCTACAACAAAAGGAAGACAGAACGAAAGAAAGATAAAATAAAACGAAGAAAGAAAGAAAAGATACAACAAAAAGAAGAAAGAATGAAAGAAAGATAGAACCAAAAAAATTTTTTTTTTTAAATTTAAAAGGAAAAGAAGAAATAACGAAAAAGAACTTAAGAAAGATAAAACGAAAAAAAAAAGAACGAAAGAAAGATAGAACAAAAGAAGGATAGAATGAAAGAAAGATACAACGAAAGGAAAAAAAAATGAAAAAAGATACATGTAAAAGGATGAAAGAAAGAAAGGAAGCAAAAACGAAAAAAGAAAGAACGAAAGTAAGAAAGAAAGAATGATAAAAAGAAAGGAAGAAAAACCCTAGCTATATATATATATATATATATATATATATATATATATGTATATATATATATGTATATATATATATATATACACACATATATATATATATATATATATATATATATATATATATAACCTTTAGCCGAGTTGAATGACCTTTTTTCCATTTCGCCTAATCTTCCTCCAAACATATTCCTCGTTAGACTCACCTCTTATTTTTCAGTGTATATTGTGTAAAACTAGTACGAAAAAAGAAAGAATGAAAGAAAAATAGAACAAAAAGAAAAAAGAATGAAACAAGGATACAACGAAAGGAAAAATTGAAAAAGATACAAAATACAAGAAAAAGTGAAATCAAGAAAAAACGAAAAAAACATAGAACCAAAGAAAGAAAGAATGAAAGAAAAATAGAAAGAAAATACGAAAGAAAGATAGAATGAAAGGAAGAAAGGAGGAAAGAAGTTAGAATAAACGGAAGAAGGAATGAAAGAAATATGGAACGAAAGAAATAATGAAAGAAAGAATTTAAGAAAGATAAAACGAAAAAAAAAAGAACGAAAGAAAAATAGAACAAAAGAAGGATAGAATGAAAGAAAGATACAAGAAAAAAAAATTGAAAAAAATACAAGTAAAAGGATGAAAGAAAGAAAGGAAGCAACAACGAAAGAGGATAGAACGAAAGAAAGAAAGAAAGAAAGATAAAAAGAAAAGATAAAAAGAAAGGGAGAAAAAATAATCGAAGACAAAACGAAAGAAAGCAACATTGGAAGAAAGATACAACGAAATGAAGAAAGAATGAAAAAAGACAGAAGGAAAGGAACCATAAACGAAAAAAGATACGATGAAAGGAAGAAATATTGAAAGAAAGAAAAAACAAAATGAAAAATATTGAAAAAGATACAAGATACAAGAAAAAACGAAATGAAGAAAGAATGAAAAATGACAGAAGGAAAGGAACCATAAACGAAAAAAGATACGATGAAAGGAAGAAATATTGAAAGAAAGAAAAAACGAAATGAAAAATATTGAAAAAGATACAAGATACAAGAAAAAACGAAATGAAGAAAAAACGAAAAAAAGATAGAACGAAAGTAAGAAAGAATGAAAGTGTAACGTGGAAGTGAGAAGCTTTTTTTCGCCTCAAAATTCTTGGGTCATGACTAAAAATAGTCACCTTAGTATGAATAGTAGTAACTAGGTTATTTGGTCAGGTTGTTACCAACACCAAAAAAGTAGTAGTAACTGGTCATTCAGTCAGTGTTCTACCACTCCAGAAAGGAGAGTAGTATGAATTAAGTCACTGGATCAGGTTCTACCCGTCCCCAAAAGAGATTAAATAGCCTGGTAACTATTGTTACAGTGAAAAGAAGGAAAAGACCAGAAAAAGAGAGGGCCAATGAATATAAGCCCCTGTTTCTATATAAAAGGGAAGAAAAGACCCGAAAGTTGTTGGGCTACCAGCCAGGCGTAGACCTCTCTCCGGCGATTCGTTCAAAACGTCGAAAGAATATTTCATAAAGCTACCAGCTGAAATTCTCCACACGCAAACCTTCCTCAACATCCAGTGAATACACCACGTGCTGCCGTGAAAGGTAAAGATTGTTTTGTTAATCATTCTGACCAAACACTATCTGTATATATATATATATATATATATATATATATATAACCTTTAGCCGAGTTGAATGACCTTTTTCCATTCCGCCTAATCTTCCTCCAAATATCTTCCTCGTTAGACACACCTCTTATTTTTCAGTGTATATTGTGTAAAACTAGTACGAAATTGAACATGTTCTAGTGTCCGTTATATTATAGTCCTGTCACCTTATTCTTGTGTTTTTGCTGAATATTTTGTGTGTTATCTTGCATTATAGTTTCATTCAGTCCCTTCAGCATTATTCCAACGAAATTGTATTTTTATGTATTGCTGACCCAAACGGGTTCATAACAAAAAAACAAAAAAAAAGAGAAAAAATGGAAGAAAGAACGAAAGAAAGATAGAATGAAAGAAAGAAAGAAGAAAAGAAGTTAGAATGAACGGAAGAAGGAATGAAAGAAATATTGAACGAACGAAAAAATGGAAGAAAGAAAGAACATACGAAAGAAAAAAAAGAAAGGAAAAAGAACGAAAGAAAGATGGAACAAAAGGGGGGAAAGAATGAATGAAAGATACAACGAAAGGAAGAAAGAATGAAAAATGACAGAACGAAAGAACAAAAGAAAGATACAACGAAAACAAAAAATAAAAGAAAGAATGACATAACGAAAGGAAGAAAGACCGAAAGAAAGATACAACGAAAGGAAAATGAATGAAAGAAAGATAGAACGAAAAGAATATATATATATATATATATATATATATATATATATATATATATATATATATCAATCGGTTAAGTGTCATACGGGTTACACGCGTAGGCGATCATGTCCCGAAAAATATTTTCCCTCAGTCGCTTGCTATTACTTTCTGCGGTAGATTGATTGGCAACCAAGGATATAGAACCCAGTCTGTTATGCTATTTAACCCATACCTGACGGGAGAAGAGACGGATTTATACCTTTCCCAAGGGTATTTGCGCGTTAGTGAATGCAACGAATTCAACTGGAATTCAAACACTCATCCCATACCTACTACCGCACAATGCACATTTTCTCTCTCCCTACTCCCTCTGTCTCTCTTTCTCTTTCTCTCTCTCTCTCTCTCTCTCTCTCTCTCTCTCTCTCTCGCTATATATATATATATATATATATCAGCATGCAGTGTGGGTATAGAAGAATTCAAAGGAGTATCCTGTACATACAGTGGTAGGATAACTCTCTAAGAGAGCTCTAAATATATATGTATATAAATACATATAGAACAAATATAAGAAAAATTAAGGTAGACACATTACTTCATGGTAAATCGGAGGTTATAGGCCTATTTCAGGCGAACCATCATCAGCTTCCGTCTTTATTTTACAAAGGATTTTACACGATTCATGTCAAATCCTTTGTAAAATAAAATAAAGCTGATGATGTTCTTAGAATAGCATAACTTCCGATTCACCATGAAATAATGTGTCTGCCTTAATTCTTTATATATATATATATATATATATATATATATATATATATATATATAAAATAAACTATCCTCTCTTCTTCGACGTAAAAAATTTGTTACGTCTTCGGCGTAACACATAAACTCTGTCAATTATACAACTAGATTATCAAGCACATATAAATGTATTGAAATAGCAAAGGCTTGTGCTTGAATCATCCACATATTCAGTAGAAGTGAATGCAGAGCAATGGTGTAGATAATGTGACACAAATTCCCCTACCGTCTCTGCTCAGGTCTCTTATACACAGGCCTCTTTCTTTGATCTTTAGCTACGGGGAGAAGAGTCGGCTTCATTACATTTCCGCAGGGTATGTATGCGCAAGTTAATGTAACGAACACAACTGGATTTCGAATTCGACAAGCCGATTACCCGTTCCGACTCGCTAACTGTTACCCATGTGCGATGTTGTGCACGCGCGGACACACACACACACATATCACATAAATTTTACAATGATACAGTACAGTACAACGCTTTCTCCGATAGAGATAATCACATTTCCAAAACAATATAAAACACCAAACTAGAGATCAAACAACGAACCAATTATAGACGCACAAAAAAAAAAAAACATAAATAAAACAAGAACAAAAATTAATTCATACTATGTTACCTTCAGCCACAATCAGTTAAATGCCAAACGTGGCACAAGGTTAGGCGATCATATCTCGACAGAGACATAACGGACTGGACCGATGATTTTCCCGCAGTACGTTGCCATTGTTTTTGCAGTAGACTGGTTTCCAACCAAGGCTATAGAACCTAATCTGCGTTCTATTTAACCCATAACTGGAGGGAGAAGAGACGGGTAAAACCTTTCTTAAGGGTATTGTTGCGTAAGTGAATGCAACCAATTAGACTGGAATTCGAACTCGGCTCCTATTTCTTGTATCCAATGCACTACATCGCACAATTCAGGTTCAAAAATTTAGATAAGCCCTAGACGAATGCTAACAAAAAGAATTAGCAAATTTTAAACTACTGAAAATAATACAGAAAATAAATAAATATATGTATAAATAACAAATAAAACGGAAAATAATGAATATTCACGGTCAGGACTACACATTTTCTTAAAATATGTAAAGAAATACTTAGAAAAACAGTTCCCCAGTGAACAAGGTTTTTGTATAATTGGGGGTGCTCTGGCAGCTAAAACGCAACCCTTATATTTTTCTACTATTTTTGTGATGTCTTCATCCATGTTCTTTTAATAAACGTTGCTTCTCATTAAATCTTTCAGATGATATTTTCCAGGATGCCCCATATGGAAATCGTCTAGTATCTTTTTTTGCAGTCTTAGGTATTACGACTCTCTCATTATACATTAATACGTTGTCGCAAGGTGAAAAACTGTCGGAGAGACTACTGTCTCTTCCTTGTATTTCTTTCTCGTACTTTTAATGAAGACGTCCTTTTCTGCATAGTTCCTAATTTCTAGTAACGTCACTGGCAGCTCGCATACTGTGTTTCCTAGTGCTGTTCTTAGTTCACCTTCTGAATGTAGTACCGCTATTACCGAGTCTTCCAGCGGTTCAAAATTCATTGGCACTGATCTTGATAACCTGTCTGCGTGTCCAATCTTGTTGGAAGACAGGTATTCCAATTTGAAGTCGTAATTAAATAATAAGGTTCCCCATCGTAATAGTCTGTTTGCTGCATATGTTGATAAGCCTGTCTTCGAACCGAAGATTGTCAACAACGTTTTTGTGATCAGTCTGCGGAGTAAAATGTCTTCCGTAAATATAAATGTGAAATCTGGTTACCGCAAATATAATCCCTGGAGCCTCTTTCTTAAGTTGTGAACATTTTTTCCGCTGGTAATAGTGTTCTCGAAGTGTGTGCGATAGGTCTTTTCTTTCTGTCTGGCATTTTGTGTAATAGACAAGCACCTACGCCATACGAGCTCTCATCACTCACTATTATTAGTTCTAAATTTGGATCAAATAGAGTGTCAAAAACAAGTCTGACGTTAATGAATTTGATTCCATAAGAGCCCAAATAGGTTTGTACGCCGATGACACCACAGTTTACTCTCGCCTCCTACAAAAATCTAGTGTAGGCGTCAAAGCTAAACTCGCAGCCGAGATTAAAAAAGACCTCCAATCCATATTGGACTGGGGTAAGAAATGGTTAGTAAATTTTAATGCTTCTAAAACGAAGCTACTCTCAATTAACCATCATCGACAATCTCGCCTACCTCCCATTAGCATGGACCAGGCTTGCCTCCCAGAGAGTAAAACACTGTGCCTCCATGGTCTCACACTTTCAGCGGACCTCAAATGGAATGACTATATCGAATCCATTGCTAAATCCGCTGCTATGAAAGTCGCTTCTCTGTGTAGGGCTCGGAAGTTTTTTCCGTCTGAATCTATCCTGCACATTTATAAATCTACCATCCGCCCGTGCATTGAATACTGCTGCCATATCTGGTCGGGTGCCCCTGCTGTTCTCCTCGGGCTTCTCGATAAGGTTCAGAGGAGGGTCTGTAATGTGATAGATACCGACTTGGCAGACCGCCTGCAAACTCTCTCCCACCGGCGCGACGTGGCTTCCCTGTGTCTCTTCTATAAATACTTTCACGGCTTCTGCTCCGATGAACTTAGATCACTAGTGCCCCCTAAATACGAATTTGAACGAGATACTAGATTAGCAACTAGATCCCACCCTTTTATAGTGAAACCGATAAAATGCAGCCGTAACTTCTACTCCAACAGTTTCTTTCCTCGCACTTCCCGACTGTGGAATTCTCTTCCAAACGATTGCTTCCCCGACCGCTACAATCTCCAGGAGTTTAAATGTAAGGTCAATAGACACCTCCTAACACGCTAACCTGCTCCCATTCTATCAAGCACTCTTCCCATCTGACCAACCCTCATCCTCGGTATCCTTACCCATCTGTCACCTTCCTCCTGACATTCCCTATGTCTAACCACTCCTTCTCTTTACCTTCCCCTATGTAGCCCCATGCGCAATAGTGGCAGTGGAATGAATGCTTGGGGTGAGATGATTAAAAAAAAAATGCTTTAATAATTTTTCAAACGCTTCTTGGCATTGTGCTGTCTAACTCCATTCTTTTTCTTTTTTGAGTAATTCATTTAGTGAAGCATGCATATTGACAATGAATTCTTGGCAATAATTTACCAATCCTAGGAAACTTTGTAGTTCCCCGATATTTTTCGGTGCCGGCATATCCTTTACTGCTGCTGCTCTTCCCAGATTCGGCCTTCTTCCATCTTTGTTTGTTACGTGTACTTGGCATTTAATTTCTTTTAAGAAAAAGTCACATATTTTCTTTAATTTTTAATCCATAGCTTTGGATTCGCATAAATACTTCTAGAATGTTTTTCATATGTTGTTCTACAATGTCACTCTTTATTAATAAGTCTTCTAGATATGCTATAGCGAAATCTAATTTCGCTAGCATTGTATCCATCGTTTGTTGGAAAATCGCTGGTGCCACTTTAATTCCAAAAGCAAGTCTTTGAAATCTATACAATCCTTTGTGTGCGTTAATGCACAATAGCTTAGAGGTCTCCTCATCCACTTGAACTGTAAATAGGCTTCGCTTCGATCAACTTTTTGAGAAGTATTTGCCGCCGTTTCGTCTTGTGAACACTTTCTCTGGGCTGGGAAGTGGGTAGTGGTAATCTTATATAGCGTTGTTAAGCCTTGTTGAAAATCCAGGCAAACACGAATTTCGCCCGATTTTTTCTTAATATAGACGGTCGGTGCAGCCCATCTGCTGAATTCTATTTTCGTTAGTATCCCTGTTTCTACAAGCCTATCCAGTACCTTTACAAATTTTTTTCTATTGATGCGAATGGAACCTTTCTTTTCTTTTTAAATATTGGTTGTGCGCCATGTTTCAATTCAATTTTTACTGCTACCTTTTTACATCTACCCAATCCTGGTGAAAATACGGCGGAGAATTTTTCTTTTATTTTTTCTTTTAATTTCTCTGATTCTGTAGGTTCACTTTCTACTTTCTGACAGAAAGTGTTAATAAGTAAGTCCTGTAAGTCAAATTTTTGCATCCAATCGGTGCCGAAAAGGTTCTCTGTATTTATAGAACAAACATTTTGAGTGTTTATTTTTTGTTTTTCCATTGAATGATACATTCGTGAATACTTCTCCTTGGAAGTTTATTCTTTTTCCTGTTGCTGATCATGCAATTTTGTTTGTACGTAGCATGGTGGGCTTATTCAGTTTTCTCCATCTTTGTAAACTGATGATAGTTGAATCGCAGCCTGAATCTAGCTGCATTTTGATTCTTTTGTTTAGATTTTCTACTACTACTTATTTTCTTCTTTTTATTTTGTCTTCATGTTCCGTTCTGGTAGCTTTTACCCTGTTTTTATTTCCAGTTCTAGTTCTGCAATGCGAACTTTGTGTCCTATTCTGTTACATGATGAACAGGTTTTATTTCGATACATGCAGTTGTTGTACCAGTGAAGAGCTCCACATTTATAACACGGACTTGGAAGAGGTTTCTTTTTAATTCATAATTGTTTTGATTTTTTGTTTGGGGAGGGTAAAATTATGTATTTGTGTTTTGAGTTTTCTTTGGTGAGGGTTGCAGATATGTCCTTCTGTTTACTTTTCGTGCCCGATTCTTCTATGTCCCTTGAGTCTTTTTTAGACACTTAAACACTTCTGACAATCTTCTGCTAGTTTCTTCAATGTCAGTTCTGGCACGTTTTGCAATTCTGTCAGGATTCTTTTTCCCATTTCGGAGTCTTTTGTTGATACTAGTTCTTGGACAAAAATTAAACACTTGAAATTGTCTAACGAGAGCTCTGCTAGTTTAAAATCATCGCAATGTTTATTTACAATTGCTGCGAATGAGGTGTAGTCTTCGTCGTCTTTCTTAGTTAGGTTAAAGCATTTCCATCTTTTATGGAAAAGTGAGGTCATCGGACTGAACAGTTCTGTTAAGCATTTAACTGCTTCCTCGAAAGTTAATTCGTTGGTCTTTCCCGGCAATATGTAGTCAACGAACTTTGTATGTTCGGACATTCACAGTTTCCTTAATAACAACCTCAATTTCTTTGTGTCTGACCATGTCTCGCAGTCAATTTTATAAAAGTCCTCGTATCTCCTAAAGTAATCTTCGAAGGTTTTATCCATGTCAGGAGAGTATTTGAACTCTTCAATTGAATTCCATATTGCGTTCTGAGAAAATTTAGAATTCTTGGTTAATTATCACTTTTATTAATTAATTAATTATTAATTTTGTAATTCCATGTTTTTGGTTATTTTTTTTTTTTTTGCATTTCTATTTGTTTCTCTTCCAATTTTTGTTGGAATTCGAATTGATTTTTAACATTTCAAAAATTGCTGCTTGGAAATCCATTTTTTTCAACGTATTTCTGTGTGGAGGGGAAAAGAAAACTTTTTTTCTCTCTTTACGTAATTATGCAGGAATATATTTCTTTTAATCTTGTTGCCACTTCGTATGACGTCACTTCTTTGAGTTTCCTCGTCGCTTTTTGTCGTTGCAACTGTTGTAGAAAAAATCCTCATATATCTGCATAATGTTTTGAATATTTCGTCGTCACTTGTCGGGGGACGATGTTTATCTGTTTTTCGTAACTCCACGTAGATTTTTTGAGTCTCCGTGTCTCCTTGTCATGTGTGACGCTGTATTTCCTTTTTTTTTTTAATCCTCTCCGCGGGAATTTGTTCGTTTCTTCGTCGCAAATTGTCGGGGACCCGATTAAGAAATCCAGCAAGAAAATAATACAATCACTAAAATAGAAAATAGCGATACATATATATATATATATTAAACACAGTAAAATACAAATACGTGGAACCCTCTTAGTAGATCGATTAAATACGGGTTAGGAAGTAGTGTTATAATTGGAGCTCGCAATAGTCGTACAGTAGCAGTCTTGGCTATCTCTGTTTATCGCTCTCCGCTGATCTGCTTATGCTGATCTCCTGCGGATCTCTCACTCTCTGAGCTTTCTCTGCTTTCTCTCCTCTTGTGAGGGGAAGTATATGTAGTTGTAGGAAGAGTTCAATCCGTTGTAATGGGTGATGCAACTATGACAACTAACAAGACATCTCGAAATATATGCAGATATAGCATAATTTTATTTTGTTAAGTGTTATTTACTTTTACCAGAGATGTTGCATTTTTCCATTTGATGGGAAAGAGAGTAGGTAGAAAGACTGCCATACCCAACGTACGATGGCTAGGGATGATTGCTGCTATCAGCATAATTCAGAAACAATACACCCCATACAGTCAACACATGAAAATAAACTAACTTCACCAAAATCAACCCTCTAGCAAATGGCTAAGAAAGAGGTCGAAAGCAGTTGGTGCTATAGACAATATGAATAGTTTATAATGAATAGTATATAATATATATGTATATATATAAGGTAGCACACTTGGTATACTATCCAGATAAAATCCAATAGAGACGAACTCAAAGAACTCAATGTTAAATTCATTTATTTAATTTAACATAGTAATATAATTTAGAAAAGATTTTAGATTATTACAATGAGTAATACATATTTCACTGCATATTGCAGCTCTTCAGACCCAAATGGTTCAACAGTTGGTCCTCAAAAATCTCCTAAAAACGTTTTTTTACATAGATACTCAAATGTCCATATTTAGAATAGACATTTGTAACGATTATTTACAAAAAAGTTCTCGCTCATTTAAAAAGAACCTCAAATAATAGAAAAAAGCAAGAATAAAGTAAAAGTAGACAACTGATTAATGAAAAGAAGAGAAAGAAATGAGAGAAAACAGAAAAAAATGAAGAGAAAAAAGAAGTGGAAAAATGGAAAAAAGAGAAAAAGAACAAAGAGATACAATAAAAAGAAAATAAATAGTATCCAGAGAAATAAAACAAAATTTCTCAAGGACGTTAATAATAATAATACTACTAATAATATTCATTTTATTTAAAAAAAAATAAAAGGGGAGAATAAAGAAAGAAAATGACCGAAAGCAAAAAAGAAATGAATTTAAAACAGTTTAAAATAAATGTCCTAGATCGAAACCGACGACTATTACGCTAATATTCATTCTTAGAAAAGCGACATGGGATTTACTCGTAAAATAAAATATACCGATTATGAGGTATATTTATGGTGAAAAATATATCGTAAATCTTACGTCCTAATATAAATTAAAATATAACCACTAATAGTAATTTATTATAAATATAGTTAAAATAGTAACTCCTAGTACGAAAAAATAAATAAAATACTAAAATACAATCTTAAAAAACATCTTAAATAATAATAATACTAATAATAGATAATAATAATAATAAAAATCTAATAATAAAAAGTAATAAAGAATAATAATGATATATATATATATATATATATATATATATATATATATATATATATACATGTATCAAACAAAATTACTCTTAGACGTTAATAATGATTAATATAATAATAATGATAATAATAATAATAATACTTATTCTATCAAAAACGAAGACAAAAATCTTTAAAAATATACTTATAAATATGAAAATTATAAAAATAAACAACAAAAATAAAAATATTTTGCTGTAAAATGATATTAACAGCACATTCCAGACTTTTCCCAAAATAAACATCTTTTTAAATTAAATTAATGTAGATTAATTTACATTAATTCCAATCAGGATTTATCTAGACTATTTTATATTAATTTTTGTGTCTGCATTTAAATATTAATTCATTCCACTGATTAAGGAGTTTCTTTGGATTATTATATTTTATAATCATCAATTTTCCTCCAGGCATAAATTGCACCTATCCCTTAAATTGTTGGGAGTGTTCGCTTATTTAACAATCCGCCATCTGAGCAGTGGGATGAATTCTCCATCTTTAATATTCTAGTATTGTTTAGACAGGGCAGTTTGATTTTTCAAGAAGTCGTTGGAAAAAGTGTCTGTGGTTGTACAGTCTCTGTTTCCAACTCACTGTAGATATCCCTATATAAGCTCTTTTATTGCTAGGGTCCTAATTTTTTATTGCTAGGGGCCTAACGCTTTTATTGTTAGTGTCCAAATTTTTTAGGATATTTTTGAGGACAAACTGTTGTACCATTTACATTTGAAGAGCCGCAATATGCGGGGAAATATATATTACCCATTGTAATAATCTAAAATCTTTTCTAACATATATATATATATATATATATATATATATGTGTGTGTGTGTATGTATGTAATAATGTCAAGTCCTTGAATGGCGAGGATAATTCAGCAAGATCTACTTAATATGAAATATTAAAGTTTATATCTGTATAGGAAGCTCAATAGATGTTATCCAGTTCAATGAAGTCTGTTGTTGTATAGTTTAAACTTCGCCAAGCACTTTGTTATAATTACTGATAAAGAATCTAAAATTATGTTGGCCTTCAAGACATCATTTTTATCTAATACTAGTTCCACGTGGAGAAAAGGCCACGGTGGTAACTTTGATGTCCCCATGGATGCGTTTGATTCCTCTAAAATTGCAGATTGGGTAAGAATTTATACCCTAAGCACCTTTGGTAGTATAATTGATTTCAAACAAATTTGTCTATACAGGGATGACGAATTTATTATTATCCCTAATAGTAATGGTCCAGAAAGTCATTAGGGTCTTCAAATTGCTAGGATTTAAGATAGAAATTTTCCCCAATTTAGAAGTAGTCAACTTCGTAGATATTACGTTAAATTTGCCGAACGGAACATTTAAAGTCTACCAAAAAGAAATAAAGCCCTAACCTACATAACTGTCTACTCCAATTATCTCTAACAAATAATTAAACAGATCCCTGTCATTGTAAACGCTAGACTCAACCAGTTATCGTCTAATAAGAAACTATTAAATGAAAATAAGAACCCTTACAATATCGCCATCAAAAAAGTAGCTTCAAACATGAATTACAATATATATATATATATCCCGCCAAAGAATACTGGAACAAATAAACCTAAAAATAGAAAAAGAAGAGTAATATGCTTCAAAACCCCTCCCCCGCTTTCTGTCAACTATCTAATATTAATATCGAGCATAACTTTCTGAAACATTTTCATCGATAAAATGCAGCCGTAACTTCTACTCCAACAGTTTCTTTCCTCGCACTTCCCGACTGTGGAATTCTCTTCCAAACGATTGCTTCCCCGACGGCTACAATCTCCAGGAGTTTAAATGTAAGGTCAATAGACACCTCCTAACACACTAACCTGCTCCCATTCTATCAAACACTCTTCCCATCTGCCCGACACTCATCCTCGCGATCCTTACTCATCTATCACCTTTCTCCTGACATTCCCTATGTCTATCCACTCCTTCTCTTTACCTTCCCCTATGTAGCCCCATGCGCAATAGTGGCAGTGGAATGCCTTGCTTGGGGTGAGATGATTAAAAAAAAAAAAAAATTTTAGGCAGAACAACCCACTAAGTAAGATTTTCAATAGGAAAACATTAAAAATTAGTTATTCCTGCACTAACAAGATTAATGGCATTATCAACTCACACAATAATAGTATACTGAATAAACATTATAACAATCAACATACAGATAATACAACCTCCTGTAACTGTCTAGTAAAAAACAAATGCCCAGTTAAAGGTATGTTCAAATTCGTAAAAGTCATCTATCAAGCAACCATTTTCCCTAATGAACGCAGAAACGAGAAAAGGTATTTATAGGAATTTCCGCCGGACCATGGAAACAAAGTCTATATAATCATAAGAAATCTTTGTCTAAACCCCACCTGAAATCTCAAACCTCTCTCTCGAAACATTTCTGGGAATTGAAAGACCAAGATCTCTCCCCACAGATTGAATGGAAGATTATTGGTAAATCTCAAGTCCCGAACAGCTTCAGAAATAGATGCAATTTATGCTTAGATAAAAAGATTAGAATTATCAAATTCAGATAAACTAACCAATTATTAAATAAAAAAATGAAATCATTTTCAAATGCCATCATAAAAATAAATTTAAACTATCTAATACATAGAATATTAGAATTACCCCATTCCGTCACACTTGCTGATTCATTCCTATCTTGCGTTGATCATTCATTTGGCGATTTTACGCATTGAAGAAGTGAAGGTGGTGATCTACCATGTAATGGGTAGACATGCTAGTATATATAGGTAACGACTCTGAATTATGTATGAATTTATATGTGTCTTAGCTTGTATTGTGTGATTATGAATGTATTTAAAAAAATATTTCATGTATTTAGGAGTGCACCTAATTGCATGATTATGTAATGTTTTTTCGTGTATATAGATGCACCTAGTTATGTGCATGTTTTGTGTATGTCGGGGAGCCCAATTATAATT
Organism: Ascarosepion bandense; assembly: GCA_037127315.1. NCBI lineage: Eukaryota > Metazoa > Mollusca > Cephalopoda > Sepiida > Sepiidae > Ascarosepion > Ascarosepion bandense. Next base: position 9,196,036 of record JBBBDQ010000151.1, read on the forward strand.
ATGGTCACATGTATTATTATATGCATTATTGTATGTATATACCGTGTATATGAGTGCCCCTAATTATATGAATCATTCATGTCTAAAGATGCACCTAATCATATATATGTTTTTCGTATACATGAGCGCACCTGATTATATGTATGTTGGCACTAATTTTGGATTAAGTATGTAATTAATTTTACCTTCCTAAATTGACTGTACCCTCCTCTGTTGATCAGTATACTCATGTTTGAGTATGAATATTTTGCTTAATGGCATATCAACACCTCTGTGGGGAATTTAATGCCAAAAAGGTGGGGTGTTTTAAGGTAATTTTAACCCTCTAGGGCCATGCGTATCATATTTGATACAGTATTTCCCTACAAGGAAACATTTGGTATTTCTCTATAAGGAAACATTTGGTATTCATTGACTGAGCAGTCAGTACTGCTTTCATTTGAAATTTATAAAATATTTCTCTTAAAAATTTTTTCAGGAAAATATTTCTTTCAAGGCTTGTTTTCATACTGTATCAAATATGATACGAATGGTCCTAGAGAGTTAATCTCAGTCTGTTTATCTATCTATCTATCTATCTATCTATCTATCTATCTATCTATCTATCTATCTATTAACCCTCTAGGGCCATTCGTATCATATTTGATACAGTATTTCCCTATAAGGAAACATTTGGTATTTCCCTATAAGGAAACATTTGGTATTCATTGACTGAGCAGTCAGTACTGCTTTCATTTGAAATTTATAAAATATTTCTCTTAAAAAATTTTTCAGGAAAATATTTCTTTCAAGGCTTGTTTTCATACTGTATCAAATATGATACGAATGGCCCTAGAGGGTTAATGTTCAGTTATAGTGAAAAGGTTGGTTTAGTCAGATTTTAATGATTTTTTTTAATTCTTTTTTATTTTAGAAAACTTAAAATGCTTTTTAGTTTTGTATTCAAAAATGTTTTGCTGAGAATAATTTTTTCTTTAAAAGTATATTGGTAATATTTTCTATAAAAGTCTATTTTTATGTATATATTTCTATAAACGTTTATTTTTATACATTCATAGTGTTTTGATCCCAGTTTGAGGGTTAACTATTTGCTCATAGGTGGAACCCTAGCAGGTTCTACCACCCGGGCCAGGATGTACCTGAGAACAACAGCTATTAAAAGGTAGTTCTATTCTCCTCACGACCTCCCAATCAGAGGCCTTGCTGCTGGATGCAGTTTACCGTCATGCCCAGGACCTACGTATGTATGTGCATGTTCATATCGAAATACAAATGATATATGCCAGTACTTGCATGTAAATTTTTTTATGATGTATGTAATTTGAAGTATGGCATCTCATTTGGGGAAAAAGGTGGACACGTATGTGTACAGATGTTTGCATTATTCTTATACTAGCAGTAAAGCCCGGCGTTGCCCGGGTGTAATGAAAGCTTTTTAGCTAGTTGAATTACTAACCTACCCACAAATCCATTCCTCTGCTGGCCATTAGATAAAATAACTTTCTTTCTTTGTCAACGGGACATAAACATGTGTGTAGGCGTTGGCTAGACTTTTTGAAATTTTAGAAAGTCATGATTTTGTATTTATTTATGCTTAATTTTAAGTTTTTTTTATTGTTTATTTTTTATTTTTGCTGTCCTTTTTTCTATTTCTTTGATTGGACTTTAACTAAGTGAAAACTTAGTTAACTCAGCATTCTGAATATTTTTTTCTTTTTCTTTTCTTTTTTTTTTTTTTTTCGTAACAGATAGACTTAACTCTCTCCCGGTTAACACTCCACCCACGTCTATTGAACAGGTGAAGTGGCTCATCCCTTGTCCCTGTTTAGGATGTGGTTTCCGGCTTTCTCTTCTCCATTCTTTTCACTCTCTTATTTTTTCCTCTCCTCAATTGGAGTAGATAGACTAAACTATCGCCCGGTTCACACTCCACCCACGTCTATTGAACAGGTTTAGAGGATCATCCCTTGTTCCCTGTTTAGGATGTGGTTTCCGGCTTTCTCTTTTCCCATTTTATCACTCTTTTCTTTCATTTTTTTTTTCCTCAATTTGAGTAGATAGACTAAACTGTCGCCCGGTTCACACACCAAACACGTCTATTGAACAGGTGTAGAGGCTCATCCCTTGTTCCCTGTTTAGGATGTGGTTTCCGGCTTTCTCTTCTCCATTCTTTTCACTCTCTTATTTTTTCCTCTCCTCAATTGGAGTAGATAGACTAAACTATCGCTCGGTTAACACTCCACCCACGTCTATTGAACAGGTTTAGAGGATCATCCCTTGTTCCCTGTTTAGGATGTGGTTTCCGGCTTTCTCTTTTCCAATCTTCTCACTTTGTTTTTTTTTTTTCAATTGGAGTAGATAGATCTATCTATCACCCGGTTCACACTCCACCCACGTCTATTGAACAGGTTAAGAGGCTCATCCCTTGTTCCCTGTTTAGGATGTGGTTTCCGGCTTTCTCTTTTCCCATCTTTTCACTCTTTTCTTTCATTTTTTTTTCCTCAATTGGAGTAGATAGACTAAACTATCACCCGGTTCACACTCCACCCACGTCTATTGAACAGGTTAAGAGGCTCATCCCTTGTTCCCTGTTTAGGATGTGGTTTCCGGCTTTCTCTTTTTCAATATTTCCATTCTTACGTAGCCCCCTGCGCTTCAGTGGCATTACCGCCTTGCTTAGGGTGATATGATTATAAAAAAGTCCTGGAGCTCAGACTCTTTGGGCGTTGGCACGAAAGACTAAAAAGCAATAGTTGCTTTCAGTTAAAGCGAAACCGTAGACTGAAAGAAAAATGAATGGATGTAAATCAAATTTTAATTTCCTGATATCGATATCAAATAAGTTTTTTTTCGTCGTAAACTCAGTTGTGAAGGCTTAATTAGTCCTCTGAGTAAATGGTATCATGGCTGAGACTAAGAACTACAATTATAGCTACTTAGAGCCAAACCCGAAGCAAAAACTAAAATAAAAGGGCTGAAAAAATACAGATATACAGGCAGATAAACAGACACACACACAAACATCTTGCCTTTTATATATATATATATATATATATATATATATATATATATATTATCGATTTTCTGCACTATTGTAAGAACTGCAACCTTGAAACTTCTGAATATCGTTTCTTATATTTTTGTCTATGAGTGTATCTCAAGAAATTGTTACGTATACGCGGTAAAGTTTGTGTATATATATATATATATAAATACATAATATATAAATATACATAAATACATAAATATATTACAGAAATTAACGAAGATTAATGAAATTGGTTATAAACAAACAATTTGAATTTATTTGTTTGAACATTATTTTTGATCGATACTCGTATTTAAGTAGATATTTTATTTATAATCAAAAAGTATTCTATATTTATTTCTACCGGATTGGTTATTTACGATAAATTTTGTTACAAAAATATGCCATTCGACAGGATTCGAACCTACGACCTTACTCCACATAGGGGAACCCACTAATTGATCTGGTGCGTCTTAGACCTCTCGATCACGAATGACCAACTGTCTAAACGAAGTCAAATCAAACGTATGTAAATATATAAATGCCTGCCGAATGATACACATTTTCATAACAAACATTTACCGTTAATAATCAGGCCGGTAGAAATATATATATATATATATATATATATATATATATATATATATATATATATATATATACTTTGATTATAAACATTATATCTACTCAAATACGAGTATCGATCAAAAATAATGTTCAAACAAATAATTTCACACACATATATATATATATATATATATATATAGGCAGGAGTGTGTATATGTAGACATATATTTATTTGTATATGTGTGTATGTGTGTAAATATGTAAATATATGCGTATTTTCTGAGTATATATGAGGTTTGTGAGTATACTTGCGTAATTATGTGTTAATATTTTTAATACATATATAGGTTTGCTCTTCATAAATATGTGT